>JAPWTK010000473.1:0-80000 GCA_029963805.1 Aromia moschata
AGAATAACACATTTATATATAGATTGAAAAGTATAGACCCTAAGATGGCTATAGGTATAGACCTATAGTATCAAAACCCCTCCTCGCGTGCACTCAGCCTGAGGAGGCGTCCAAAGGTCGATCATATTTTGCCTTATAATTCAAAATAAGCTTATCAAAATTCATCGATATGCATATCAAAAAACCGGGTGTCGAGAAAACGAAAAGATTACCTCAACAAAATTGTTTGATTGAACAAAACGAGTTTAATGGTCACCTTGACCTTGACCTTGGCCGTGACCTTGATGGTTTTTCAAGGTAAACTTGAAAAAATCAAATAGAACCCCCAGATTCTTACGGTGCGCGATATTCTATGTTCAGTTGTGTATCCATGTCTTATATGAACATGACCTCTAGAGGTCATTTTGAGGTCAAATACGTTTTTAGTCCAGCACAGCCTGAAAATCGTATTTTTAACGAAAAATGACCTCTAGAGGTCATGTTCATATAAGACATGGATACACAGCTGAACGTAGAATTTCGCACTCCGTAAGAATCTGGTTTCAAAAAATATGGGGTTCTATTTGACTTTTTTCAAGTTGACCTTGAATAAACCATCAAGGTCACGGCCAAGGTCAAGGTCAAGGTGACCATTAAACATGTTTTTTTCAATCAAACAACTTTTTGTTAAGGTCATTTTTTTCGTGTTCTCGACACCCGGTATTTTGATATGTAATATCGATGATTTTGAAAATGGGGGTCAGGTTTTTATTATTGAAGCTTATTTTGAATTATAAGGCAAAATATGATCGACCTTTTGGACGCCTCAGGCTGAGTGCACGGGAGGAGGGGTTTGATACCTATATTGATATATTTGGAGGGGTTTGAAGCTATATATTTCAACTCCACTTGGTCCCCCGAACAAATGGGCCGATCCATAAATTTGTCGCTCTCAGGAGAAATGTTTCCATTACCGCGATCCTTTTCCTTTTTATTCTAGAATATTAATAGTCATTTTCTTTAAAATCAAAGATTTTGGCGGTATTTTAGTCCTAATACAGCATACTTTATTGCCAGTTTGAGGGTTACATTTTGCACATTTTTCTTTTATTATACTGTAGCGTTCGATCAGGATCGAATGTAATTTATTTGAGGATGATACCTGTATATCGTACATACGTGAAATTAAGTTTTGTGTAGATTTTGAATGTTTCTAAAGGCTATGTTTATGAATTCTCTCGCCCGGCATTTGTAGCTATTTTTTCTTGGTGTTCCATGTTGTCCCATAAATTTTGTTTTTATCTCTAAAGTTTTTCACAAATCTCTGTAGAATTTTGACTAGTAATATGATAAGCTGCTGCTAACTTGGAAAATGCACGTGTGATTGTTAGATATTTATTATTGTCTATTGAGAAAGTATCCAGATGTAAATGTTCCATAGATTTACTTGGTGTCTATGTAAGATTAAGTGGAATATCTGGTGGTCTTCTGTCATATTTTGTCCTTTAACATATCGTACAATTAAGAATGCAGTCCATATCAGGTAACCAATATTTTATGTTTGGTACATTGGATTAGCTAGCAAAATTTTCAGTAGCACTTTCGGCATATACAGTAAGTACATATAGGTTTATACAGACTGTCATTGCAGCTCATGTAATAAGCTTTACAGGGTTCCAAATACTCTATCATCAATGTCTTTATACACTCTCTGTTGTTTGGGGTTAAAATAAAAATAACTGTTTATCTATCGATTTTTAATCGTTTTATCTCTGCTGGTTCAACCAGTGTTTCGGTATTCATTAATTGGAATGGTTTTTCCTCAACGGCACCTTTACACTGATATTGTCAAATCTGATGAAATTTGAGATCGATTTGTTTGGGTGTTCCATTATTTCCAAAGAAATAGGGAGTTCTTTTAATAGTTATGCTATAATAATAATGATAATGGTCGATACATCTCGACTAGATTCTGCTATAGCGATAATTGAGTGTTCTATAGGGTTAATCTAAATCTTTGATCTTTTTACGATTAATTTGCCTTTTTTGTAGCCTGTATCATAATCATATCCGCATATATTTCTTCCATCTTGTTAATTTTGCATTTGGCTATTTTACAAAGAAAATCCACTGTAAAGGTTTATGATCTGTGACGATTAGGAACTTTGTTCCACACAAATAAGGTCGAAAATATTTTGTAGCCCAAATTATACATAATAGTTTTTTTTCTGTGGTACTTTTGTTTTGTTTCATTTAGTGTCCTTGATGCTTAGGCGACGGGTAAATCTGATCCACTGTTCCTTGTGACAAAATAATGCAATGCAATATTTGATGCTTATCATCAAAATAAATGGTTTTTAGAAATCCGGGTACTGTAGAACAGGAATTTTCATTAAGATGTTTCTAGCTGATTCAAAACTATCACATCAAAATATTCACATTTTGAGTTGTCCAAAAATTCATTAAAATTGTTGTGCACAATTTTAGCTCATTTCTTTAAGCATTTTGTTAGGCGGTTTTGTCAATTTTGCAAAATCAAGCAATACATTTTGTGTAGTAGCCAACTAATCCTGAAAATCATTTGATTTATTTCGTGATAATAGAGATTAAAAACGAATCCGGAGGTCAGAATTCACCCATCACCCTTAGATTTTGACATAACCTCAAAATCACACTTTACAAATACGATAAAAAGAAAGGGCCCACAAAAAAATCAAAATCCAGAAGGTAGACCTTATTTATATTACGTATTTAGGTGTGCTAAAATAATATCTTATAATAAAAATGAGTTTTAGTTATCCGCTTTTCCTCCAGCACCTCCATTAACCCCCCAAGGGATTGAAAATTCATATCTTATAAAAATTCAAAATTGATACATATTCCTCAGGTACTTCGGTGCACTAAAACTGTGAATGTCGACAAAAACTGATTTCAACCCCCTAATCGCCCCAAACCCACCCCAGTACCTTATTACACCTCCCAAAGGGTCAGCAATTTTTTTCTTATAAAAATTCCAAAATTAATACCCTGGGATTCGTTTTTGGCACACCAAAAAGCATACCGTATGGTACCTCAACTTTTAACTACAAGACTTTTTCTGTGGGCCTGTGTAATCATCCTGGGGCACCCTTATCTGTATATGCATGTATATGTACATGCTTACATGTGTACATGCGTACTTGCATACAACTACATGTATATATCCAGCCATCAATAGACGAACATACAGACATGTACATATAGAAGTACAGTAGTTCTATGCTACTGCAAAATCGACCCCACACCCCAACCCCTCGGGGTTGAGGGTGGTAACTCAAATGTCAAACGAGACCCGACATTTTCATTGCGAATTAGATTTTACATGGTACGTAAGTTTTATTGAAGCAATTTTTTTCATTCGAGAGGAGATTTAGTTAGTTTTTTCCATGAAACTACTTTTAACGTTATCCAGGAACAACAAGGACGTAGTGGTTTTCTGTTCCTTGTTTTATGTGAGTCGCCTCGCCTCACCTCTCACCATCGGGGTGCTTGTTTTAGATGAGCCCCCTAGCCTCTCACCATTTAATAAAATTAGATCTCAAAATGGTGACCTTGAACTTCAATGCACTTTAGTTCTCAAGCATCATTTGATAGCTTTTGGTATCCTTGGAGAACTCTTTTGAAAATAGTGAACACGTGCTTTTTGTCGATTCGTTGTGTTTTTCATGAAAATTGTGAAAAACAATTCTCGGATTACAGCGCCATATATCACGAAAAAAAGTATCGTACAAAACCTACGTATTTTTTGGCGTATAATTCGAATGTGTGATAAAAAATGGAGGTTCCAATTCGAAATTTTAAAATTGCCCCTCGTCTCACCCCAGAGGGTGGAGGTGGGGAGTCGGAGGTATCATTGGATGCCCCCCTCCCAGGCAAACAAATTTCATTACAAACTTTTTTTAACCGATGTGTGGTTTAATTAACTTTGTCAGGTTAAATGGGACATCCTGTATATTTATTTTATATATTTATTATATCCAGGTATATCTTGAAAAAATTATTTTTAGGACTTAGTGCCTATTGAGACTTTTGTTCTGCATATCAAGAACTATCAGAATCCAAAATGTTAGAGTTTGATTAAAAGCCATATCTCATAAGATCCTGCGGGGTCCTTTTTAGCAATACTTCCATACCCAATGCGTAATTTGCTATTTGGGCCATAACGCATCGTTGATAAAATATTGCCTGAAGAAGAAACATATTTTACAATTTGATAACCCCTCACTGTATATTAAACTTCACTGTTTTTATTCATATTATTATCATACTATATTCATCATGTATGCAATGTTTTATTTATAATGAAATATACGACGCAAAAACCAAAGTGCCAAAGGCATACAGAGAAAATTTTAATTAAATAAATGAAAATGGTTTGTTTAAAAACACTAAGCCAGCTTTGTGGAAATATGGTAAAAGTCGAGGGTTTGTACGATATTTTTTTTATTTTGTAAATTAGTGTTTTCATGTTGTCTCAGTAAGTACTTCTGTTTTAAATAGAATGTTCTGGTGCCGGCAACCATTGTAAAAACAAACTGCTCGTCGAAATTAACGTAACACTTTTAGATTAGCGTCATTTGCGATATATTCAAGTTAGAGACTTGCGGTTTTTAAATTTCGGTAGTTTACTCAGGATTTTGCTGGATTGACTCAAGCACACCTCCAAGCCACACCTAATCTGACCGGCGCTCAATCGGCCGTACGCACTGTGTTCCGCCAACTTCAAGAGCCTTCAAGTAATGCCATGACATGAATTGCCAAGACAAAACGACATCCCACGGAGCCTTCTACAGGGGCGGAACCAGAGGGGTGAGTGGGGGGTCGGTGTGAGTGTGGCCTGGAGTAATGCTTGAAGGGTGAAAGTGAAAGTGAGTCGTGGCACCCCACACGACTTTATTAGGCAGCACTAATATCGATGGATTCGCCCAACAGAGGTTAAACCATGTAAAACCCTGCGTAAAAGCAAAGGGGTGGCTTGAGAGGTGTTACTGTGTGTCGGAATTGAGTTTTTACCCGACAGCATCCTTCTTAGTCGATCCTGTATGTCTCTGAAATCGCAGTCAAAATTTTGCTAATTCAAATTTCGGCATAGGATTACTTTTTGGGAGATTGCTTTTTAGTGTGGACGGCGAACCGTTTAAATCACAGCATACCGACATTGGGGCATTAAAACCAACCCTATAGGCTTATTATACAATAAATAACGACCAAATAATATGAACGACTTATTATTATTGCTGTAAAAAGGCAATTGAGGGTGAGCTGTTTGTGAATATAAGATCTTTTACGGGCAGACTAGAACTGATTATGACTGTGATTAACAACAATAGAACATAATTTTAACACTAGATGCGATTTTTCGGTTAGACTATCTCCATGGTAACTACTATTTTATACTGGTATTATGAGTTGTCATTCATTATTAAATTATTGGCTGTATTTAAGGACTTACCTGATTAACCAAATTGTAAAAAAAAATCTCGAAATACTCGTTATGAAATCTTATGAAAATTTTATAAAGTAAAAACAATTGAAGAAATAATAAAATGAAGACCACCAACACATACAAAATGACAACTGTTATTTGAAAAAATGTTCATAAAAGAAATTGTTAAAAATACATATATTGGCATTATTCTAGACTTTTGCCGGACCTTGTATATGCAATGCAAAACCGCTGTTACTTGTACTATCGCTGAAATAACTATGATTTAAAGGGATCAATATAACAACTTAACTGTCTAAATACGCATAAAATCTTAGAAAGGTGCAAACTTTATGTAACGGTTGTTCATATGATATGTAGTATTTGGCGAATGCGCCAGGAAGCCATGGTTTCATTAAATTATTACTAGGTAATATTACAAACACGGTTCACGTATGGTTACTAACAATAAGATTATTTTTGTCCACAATACTATAAAAGCCTACAATTTTTTAGAAAATATTTACATTTGGAGTACCTTTTTTACCCTTTTTTTATTCAATATTAGAGATTAACTCGAGAAAGCTAATGTATTGGAAGAAGCATAAAATTATAGTTCGTCACAATATACGAATATATACCCATTATACATCTCATTTTCCTTTAAAATTGCATGTCAAAAAGAGCTCGTAATTTAAATACACCGGCATCGACACACAAAAATATAAGTGCGATTTAAAGTAGCCTACATTATCATACCCACAGTTTTTTTGGGTCGATGAATCTGAATCAGCAGTCGATTTAAACTTATGTATCACATAGTTCCTCCCTAATCTCAAAAACTGATCTAAAATCATCAATTTTGTCATTTATGGACATATAGAGAAACATGGAATAGAATAAAGAGATAATCCTACTATGACTTTATTATCATAATATACCATTTAAGAGTCAACACAAATCCAAAGTGAACCCAACTACCTAGTTACAGGTACACAAATGTGTAGGAAACTAGAAACCACGTATCTCAAGGATTTGTGAGCATACAGCCCTCAAACCTAATAACCCCATAACCTCATACTCTTGAATCCAATAATCCGGTAACTGATATACCTATAGAACTAGAAAAAACGTATCACGAAAACTTTTAGCAGACAACATGAAGCAAAATAATCCTATAGGCTGAGGATCTGGGGGCAATCTTGCCTTCTTGTACTACCTCCAGCCAGATCTCAGTCGATTCGTTTGGACTTTTATATTTGTATAGATCTGTATATGTATTTATTTATGTATGTTACGTTGTTTTACTAGTTCTTGGTAATCGACTACCGAAACTTCGGCCTTTATTTGAATCTATCATTTCAAAAACGAGTCACAAGTTCTGAATTTTATAGGAGAAGTAAAAAACTGTATTTTAAAAAAAGTTGTAGAGCAGTTGACATATGAACATTTAGGGGTGTATTAGACAGTTATCGAACACTCACATAGGAAATGGAAGTTCAGAAGTACATATGAGAGCTTAAAGCAAAACCGAATAAATCCATTATAAATGGTTTTGAGATAAAGCCGGTTTTCCAATAGCGCAAAAAAGTATTAGGATTTTTCTTTTTGTTTTGTTATAAAAATACTATTGGAGACGTCACTAATAATACATCCTTCGCAATTATAATTTTGAAAATTATTATTTTTTTGAAATATAACACAAACAGAAATGGATTTATTCGGTTTTGCTCAAAACTAATGTATTTATTTGGTTTTTGCTCAAAATTTTAATAAGAAACAGCGAATACAAAAACACTGTTTAAAAATAAAAGCTTTGTTTTCCAAAAATAAAAAATAAAATGAAATAAAACAAAAAATAAAAAACGAAAATATTAAAAACCAGTACTTGCTACATTAAAAACATAACGATAAAAAAACTTTTTCATAGAGGAACACCAAAGGTTTATTTTTCAAAGAAATAAAATAAAATAAAATATAAACTTAAAATGTTTAAAATCCTGTATTGTGTAATGATAGCAAAAACTTTTTCATAGAAGAACATGAAAGGTTTAAAACAAATAAAATAACAAAACATTAACAAAACTTAAATATGGAGTGCACTTTCCTCCCCTCCAAGCAATCGCATTCATTTCTTATACCATCCTCTTCCTGAGTTATTTCCTCATTACTTTCACTTTCGTCTTTACATAGCAGCTTCCTGTACCATTTAAAATTTTGGTCACTTTCCCACTCTTTTCGAAACTGTTTTTCCATTTCCACTCTTTTCCAAGTACGTGGAGAAGATACGATGTCACCCGACGGCGAAGGCAATAAAGACCTTGCATATTTTTATTCTCCTAAGATAACCCTGGTGCCACCTATTATTTTACATAGAAGTTACAAATTTTCTGGATTTATTCGTTGTTGCTCGAAAACATCAAATTCAACACTGAATTTTACAAGGATTTATTCTGTTTTGATTTGGAACAGGTACTTTATAAGGTAAAACTTAACAAACTCAGTTGAAATCCGCCGCTAACTCAATCTTCATAAAAAGTGGATTTATTTGGTTTTGCTCCAAAGCTCCTCATATAAGCCTGTTTTTTTTATTTTTTTACTATGGACATACATTGTTTTTGCAAAGAACTAGCTTTGATTCCAAATTTTTTGAGGTATATTATTGTCAAAAGTTAAAGAAGTACCATCGTTTTACTCAAAGTAATTTATTTGAAACTAAAATATTACATAAAAAGGTTTAAACCAAAATTATGGAACAAAACCAAATTCGCCATCTGACTCGATCATGTCGTGTGATTCATCCCTGTAGGCCACTGCAAAATGTCCTCGTAAGACGGCTTGTATTTCTTCTAAGGTGCTACCTTGGACCTGTCTAATATTTTCCAATTTCTTTGGTTGATGTGCACCTTACCATTCTGATAAACTTTGGTAAATGGTAACGATAAAGGATTTAAATGTTTTGATTAACTGAAGGTGTTTATATTCAAGCCATCAATAAAATCGCTAGTTTTAACCAGCCTTAATACCAGCCTTTCTGACTTAAGTATTATATAAAGATATAAAACACATAAAACGATATAAACAGGAGAAAGTTATTTTTTAGTTTTTGAATACTTTACGTCCAAAAGACTCGTTAGATATACAGTTTCTTTTATAATGTGTTGGCCACCAAGCATCAAAATCTAGTATCTGGTAGCCGTTCAGCTCAAAAACGGAAAAATTGCTGCCTGCTTTTGCAATAATGGAACTATATTGTTCGGGTGTATAAATTCTGTCAATTTTTTTTTTATTTTTGATTTTATAACCACTTTGTAAAACACAAGCCTACTGCGTGATAACTAAAATTCAACTAAACTGCGTTGAAAATACAAAATATGTCAACAAACGCAAGTTGCCCCACCTGTTCTGACATGTTTTGGCCAATCAGATGTCTAGAAACACTGATGTGTTCCAACTAGTGTAGAGGTAGTCTGAGGGTTCTCTTCCATACTTAACACAATGTCTTTTTTATCTTGGGTAATTTTTGGACTTCCTGATTTTGGTAGATCTTTAACATCATCAGTTTCTCTGAACTTGGACTCAATGTTACTAACTGTGGATTGGGTGATAGGGTTATCTGGATATTTTGCAATAAATAAATTGCATACCTCCTACTGCGTTCTGGTTTTATTTCCACATCCGATGAAAATCAAAATTTAAATTTTTTGTGTCACAGTTAAATGTGCCATATTAAAATTTGAATTTTTATAAATACTAACACGTTACATTAACTTTTCGCACAATTTAATCACAAATCTTCTGATTAACTGACAGTTAAAACCATGGATACGTGAAAACTTAATCTGACAATTGTTTTGCTTAGCAGCGCACTTTTTTGCTATGTTTTATATGTATTCAGTTTTGTCAGATATTTTCGTTTATTTATTGTGAAAAATATATTTTTCATTTTGTAACATTCAATTGTCATTTACTCAAAGATTTTGTTATGTAAGATGGCAACATATTTATACAACAATAATGAGACAATGAAAGGGTATCTCAAATTAAATTTAAAAAATGGTGGGTTGCCATTCGAAAAATAAGTTGATGACGTTATTATTCAAAAACTAATGATATCTGAAAATAGACGTTCCTCAAAAATATGTGTTTTTATTAAATAAAATCGACCTGTCAGAGGATTTTTTCCATAAATTTTTTGTTTCACATTTACTGAATTTATTCCATATTTTCGGCGCCCACTGTATATACAGGGCGGTCCTCCGGGAATTGCATCGATCGATTATGGGAAAACTATAATTATCAAAAATCTGAAAATTTGGTGACAGACTAAGGTCGATGAGGGACGTACGCCTAAAATATTTTTTCACGTTAATCGCACTTCCGGTTATACCGGAAGTAGATGTCAACTTTGTTATTTTAATGGAATATCCTGTATATTAATACATTTTTAGATTCTACCATAAATTCTGAGAATATTTCATGTATAATGTGCTATACCTAAGTTTAAGCGGTTTTGAGATATTTAAGTTTTTATGTCAAAAATGACGTCTGCAGGCCCTCTGTAGCAGGGAAAAATTGGTAATTATCTTATAATTACCAATTTTTCCTATAAGAAAACCTTTATTATTCAATTTGGGTCGGATTCCATGTTGAAAATGATCCACTTTAATAGATTTTTTGTAATATTCTGATAAATATAATTACTAGATGTTCAAAAATGAGATCAAAAATGAAATTGAGAGAAATGCCAAAAATCAATTTTTTCAAATGGAAACCCCCAATTTTCATAATTTTATCTTATTTAGCATTAAAAATAAGGGTAAGTTTTGTATAAGGTTGTTTATTCTAAAAATTTGTAGTTTGAAAATATTGCCAATTTAAATTTTTATATGGCGATTTTGCTGCGGATTTTAAGTGCAGTTACTCTTACTTGGCCATGACGAAAATGGCCATGTTGAAAATTCATAAAAAAAGATATAAAAATTATTTTAATAAATGTTCCAATTGATGTCCTTGAACTTCAAAACATTCTTCGCACATTTTAAGCAGAAAAAATTCATGAGTGGCTATTCTTATTGATTGAGGGTCAAGGTCTTGGAAGGCTGTTCTGACTCGCCGCATGCAGTCTTCTCTGAAAAAATCAAGTACGGACAGGTCGGGGGACCGTGGTGGCCAAAGATGTGGCCCATTGTTGGCTATCCATTGATCGTAAAATAAGTTCTGCAGGTGATTGTTGATTAAATGACCATTATGCGGAAGCGCCCCATCATGTTGGCCAAATATATTTCTATAATCAGCCAGTGGCAAGTTGTCTAAATAGTTAATTTGAAAATGTCTTAAAATGTTAAGATAGCGCTCACCTACAAGTAAAAAACGTATTTTATATCTAGATTACTTCAAAAATGGTAAACTTACCATTTAAATTATCTTGGTAGAACTCCAGGACCACGACGCCATCATTTCTTATGGCACAATAAGCATTAAATTGCCAAGATTCTTGAAAGTTTCGTTCTCTAAATGGGTGTACATTGTAGTAGCTCCAATAATGAGAATTGCGTCTATTAAACACCCCATTTTCTGTAAACTTTGCTTCGTCCGACCAAATAATATTATCCAAAAAAAATAATTTTCTTGTGATCTAAGTAAAATAAATTCAAGCAAACTCCACCCTCTCTTTTAAATGCTGGACTATGGAAAATACATATGGATGAAACCTGTGTTTCCGTAAAATTCTTAAAACTGTTGTCCTCGATATCCCTGATTCCAATGCTACTTGCCTTGTAGAAATTGTTGGATATGCGGAAAAATATCCCAAAATTGCGATTTCAATATTTTCATTGTCAACAACTGGTCTATTTCTATGTACTCCAGGTTTAACGGATCCAAAGTTCTTGAAGTTTTCTATAATATGTTTAAAAGTATTTGGCGCTGGTTTCATTTTCTGCGGATATCGCGTTGCAAATGTATTGCATGATCTTGAAATAACTTTATCACATTCTCCATAAATAATAAATAAATTTAAATAATCTTCATTTGTATAATTTAAGCGTCCCCGCATGATTATTAAATTATAATTTTCAAACGGTAAGTGACAGTTGTATAAACAAACATAGCAATCGTATGTTTTCAACATGGCCATTTTCGTCATGGCCAAGTAAGAGTAGCTGCACTTAAAATCCGCAGCAAAATCGCCATATAAAAATTTAAATTGGCAATATTTTCAAAACTACAATTTTTTAGAATAAACAACCTTATATAAACTTACCCTTATTTCTAATGCTAAATAAGATAAAATTATGAAAATTGGGGGTTTCCATTTGAAAAAAATTGATTTTTGGCATTTTTCAATTTCATTTTTTTGATCTCATTTTTTGAACACCCTGTAATTATAGTTGTCAGAATATTACAAAAAATCTATTAAAGTGGAACTTTTCAACACGGAATCCGACCCAAATTGAAAAATAAAGGCTTTCTTATAGGAAAAATTGGTAATTATCTTACAAACGTCATTTTTGACATAAAAACTTAAATATCTCAAAACCGCTTAAACTTATATATAGAACATTATACATGAAAATTTTCTTAGAATATACCATAGATTATAAAACTGTATTAATATACAGGGCATTCTATTTAAAATAACAAAGTTGACATCTACTTCCGGTATAAACGGAAGTGCGATTAACGTGAATATATTTTAGGCGTATGTCCACCATCGACCTTAGTATGTCACCAAATGTAAAGGTCCAAAGGAAATAATTGTATCACTTGTCTAACAGAAAACTAGTATGATTGATTATAGCGCAAATCATCGTATTTATTATTCCAAACATAAAAATATCTGAAATAATGATTCTACTGAAATTCGCGTACACGATATACGGTTTATATGAAAAATTTGAATTTTAAATGAGACTTTAATGTTTTGAATGCATTTGAATGAATATTGTTTCAATTTCATTGATGTTTTGTTTCAGTTTTGTTTGATGTTTTGAAAACTGTTAAAACACTGTTTCTACGATCACACACGTGCGTGAGGAGGTATTTACTTAGTTTAGATGTCGTACACTAATATTAAATTCCTATTAATGTCGAATTTAGTTTAAACTAAGGAAATACCTTATTACGCACATGTGCGTAATAATGCACAACTGGAAAATGTTATGCACAGGACTTTCATTTATATTTTGACACCTACCTGCAGTCAGTGGCGGTTGGTGATATTTCAGTTAGCCACATCTTGAAAACGGCGCGTAGGACCCACTTCACTTTTTAGGTGATGACTATACACCTTCTTACAGAAAGGATTTATAGTGAAAACATCGTCAGCAAAGTTTACGAAAAAATTTCAAAAAAACTGCAGAACACCCTGGGATCTCAGTAACGCTCTGTGGAATGTTGGCAGTGTATATTTTTTTCATAATCTAGAAACAAATATAAGGAGAGGTTTTTCGATTTGTTACAAAATATAATTTTTAAAAAAGTTATGGCCATTTTAATTTTAATTTTATAGGAACATTTTGTTTCCCAAAAAACACGTATTTCACAAAATATGAATTCCAGTAATGGCATATCTTACAGTGATGATTACATTCACTAAACCATACTGAATTGAAACAAACCAGTGCAATACATAATGAAACCAAAAGAAATTAAGTATCAATTATGATTTAGTTGTGTATTTCTGTAAGTGCTCAGTTCTATAATTATTATTTTCTTTACTACTTTAATAAAAAAGTCGTACTTTGGACCGAAATTTAGAAACCACAGATCTCTAACTCGTATAGAACGCAAATGGGGATAATCTAAAAAAAATACTCTAATTTCGACGAGCAGTTTATTATAGAGCGACGACGCTATACTCTGAATTACAACTAATTGTTCCATCTTAGTTTTTGTTTACATTTTATTATGCTTTTAAAATGTAGTTTTACAGACTGAAAGGATTTAAGTTTATATATTTTAACATTTACTGTGGATTTATAAACTCGTCGTTCGTGCTGGCGTTCACGTCCAAAGTTAAAACAGTAGTTTTAGGTAGAGTCGTCTATAAACGGCGCTGGCGTCAAATTCTGGCGCTCGCCGGCGTTCGAGATAAATTAATTTTATGTTTCAGCCTTAGGCGTTCTTAGCAAACTCATAGTGCGCACACCACGACCAATCACAACGCATGAATGACCAATCATAACGCATCACGTTATATGAGGTTTTATGGAAATGACATTAAGCATATGATTTTAGACAGTTTCCACGTTTTGACATCATTATGGAGCAAGATTTAATAAACAATGTAACAGCCAACAATCCCATCAATTTGGTATTATTGTTTGTCAAATCCATGTTTCAAAAATGAAAAACAAACAAAACAAATTTAGGTTAACATAACTTTATGACTTTAACTAAATTTATGACACAAAAAAAAACGCGAGCGAAGAGTTTATAAATCCAGCGTTAGTTGCAAGTATTTTTTACAACCGTCCAGTGGCGGTTGGTGATATTTCAGTTAGCCATATCTTGAAAACTGACGCATGGGACCCACTTCGCTTTTTAGGTGATGACTATACACCTCTTACAGAAAAGGATTTATAGTGAGAAAAAGCCGTCAACAAAGTTTGCGAAAAAATTTCAAAAAACCTGGAAGCACTCCTGGGATTTCAGTAACGCTCTGTCGAATATTTGCAGTATTTTTTTTTTTCATAATCTAGAAAAAAATATAAGGAGAGTTTTTCGATTTGTTACAAAATATTTTTTTTTCAAAATGTTATGGCCATTTTAATTTTAATTTTATAGTAACATTTTGTTTCCCAAAATTAAAATGGCCATAATGTTTTGAAAAAAAAAATTGTAAACAAATCTAAAAACCTCTCCTTATATTTGTTTCCATATTATGAAAAAGAAATACCGCAAATATTCCACAGAGCGTTACTGAGATCCCAGGGAGTGCTCAGTTTTTTTTGAAAATTTTTCGCAAACTTTGTTGACGGTTTTTTCACTATAAATCCTTTCTGTAAGAGGTGTGTATAGTCATCACCCAAAAAAGTGAAGTGGGTCCCATGCGTCGTTTTCAAGATATGCCAACTGAAATATCACCAACCGCCACTGCGAACCGTCCATCCCGTAAGTCTCTGAGTCGGTGAACCGTTTAAGTCACAACATATCGTCTTCGGGGCATTAAAACAAACCCTAGAGGCTACCGAAATTCAAAAACCTTAAGTTTCTAACTCAAATAGAACTCAAATGGTGCTAATTCAAAAGTGTTACGCTAAATTTGACAAGCAATTTATATCAAAAATTTGTATCTTACCTTGTGTCTTTCGGACCTTTCTATAATTGTTTATTTGAACTTTTGTTTGTGTAATGTTTGGTGAACCCTATAAAGACATTATTCTATACATGTGGAACACAGTGTATACATCATGTACATAATAATAATACACATCAAAACTGCAAATTGTTTGTTAGAAGATATTGTGATTAAGCCAAACTTACCTTAGTTCAAAAATTAATTGTAACCAAGATACGAAATGTAAAAGTTATAATTTGTTTGTTTATTTTCTCAATAAACTTTATAAAAATTAATATTTGTTATACAAATATAAATAAACAAATAAATAACCTTACCTGCAATAAAGCTAAGCCGGTGTCATCATAATTAAACAAAGTAAAATTTCTCTTCCAAAAAACTACCGATTATACAAAATTTTACTCAAAAATATTGAGTTTTAAAGAAATTGTAAATCAAAAAATAAAATGAAAACTTTGACACCTTGTATCTTATATTATTAAAAAGAAAAAATAATAATATATGTTCTATATAGACAAAACAAAATAAAGTATTTCTGAAAACGCTCAGTTCCAGAAAAAAATGTAGCATTCTAAATTAAATATTGACTAGGCATATCGTATACATATATAAAATACATATGTATATATCTATGTAGGAATTCACTTCGTCGACTTTCAACTCCCCTTGTTTACAAACTGTATTTCTAGTTCCTTTTATGGTCCTTTAAGAGAAATATAGGGACAGATTTTCAGGTTAACAGAATGAAAAAATGGTCAATTGTCTGTGATTTTAATGGAGTGGAAACAAACATACTTAATGGCAACCTTACGCTAAGGAATTACAAAGGAAAGAGACACACGCATATTACGCATTCGTTTGCCTACCAATACGGAAAATCGCAGACCTCATAAATATGTTGAGCATTATGACTAAAGCAAAACAACGTTAAAGTCTCTGCTTAAAATTCTATAGGATATAGAGAACATAATTTTAATGCATTAGATTTTATTTTCTGGTGATACACTGGTTTATTATAACAAGTAATTATTGATTTCTGTAGGTATTCATTTCTATAAATTATTTTTAAAGAGTTTAGAACGTTCCTTCCTCATGGCGTGACTCACGTTATTTAATTACGAGCAAATGTATTTCTTTAGTTAAATTTAGTTTGGATTGGTGCATTTGGAAATAAGTTTAAAAATTTGGAAAAGTTTCAAACAGTCATTTTGGAAATAACTACAGATTTTAAAGTTTATTCTACGTGTATTTGACTATTTAAATTCAGAACTTCAGGTATTTGGATCAATGAGCCAAATGCTCAGAAAACTTGGCTAAAACTTTACAAGATGAAAATATATTGATCTGAATAAAAACCGCAACAACCAGTTACTTAATATATTTTTTAATATATTTATATTTATAATAAATAATTGGAAATTATACTAAAAACCAGTGGCGGTTGGTGATATTTCAGTTAGCCATATCTTGAAAACGACGCATGGGGCCCACTTCACTTTTTAGGTGATGACTATACACAATTATACAGAAAGAATTTATAGTGAAAAAATCGTCAGCAAAGTTTGCGAAAAAATTCTCAAAAACGCTGGAGCACTCCCTGGGTTCTCAGTAACGCTCCGTGAAATATTTGCAGTATATTTTTTTTCATAATCTAGAAACAAATATAAGGAGACGTTTTTCGATTTGTTACAAAATATTTTTTTTTTCCAAAAAGTTATGGCCATTTTAATTTTAATTTTATAGGAACATTTTGTTTCCCAAAATTAAAATGGCCATAACTTTTTGAAACAAAAATATTAAGTGGGTCCCATGCGTCGTTTTCAATATATGGCTAACTGAAATATCACCAACCGCCACTGCTAAAAACGATGCTAATCTTACTACTGACGCAGATAATAATTATATTTTTCATGTTTTCTTTATTTTCAACAGTTATTAAGTTATATTCTTCTTCTCCTCGATGGTGAGCCTGGCCTAACATTCAAGTCACAGAAACCTACCAAAAAGTTTATTGTCAACCTTAACACATCAAATAAAGCATTCATAAATTACCGTACACCGGTAGCATATTCCATCCACCCGTAAACTTCACCAACATTTTAGATTTACGGTACTGGCTTAAGTATAACCCCCGGATTATGGATAATAGCACCCGATTCCATTCATTCTGTTCATATGTGCAAATTCTCCTTATTTTTCTGACGTAACAAATAAAATAGATAATAACATCTTCACTAAGAAATGCGTTCACAGCAGTTTATAACCAGGGAAAATGTATTGTAATAAGTTTCCTATGCCGACACTGACAGGATGAAATAATAACTCTCAGACAATGTTATAAAAGTGCGTCCGTCAAGACCACGTTAGGAAAATTTATAAATTGCTGAAGTTTTTTTAAATAAAACTTAATTAAATCATTCCTTACCGGTTCAAATTGATAACCGCAATAATATCTCAAAATATAGCAGTAACATAGCATTGGACATCAGGAATAATATTTCCTACTATAGATAACCCAAGAGATTTGCTATCTTTTTTAGTGAATACAAATACATATATATATATATATATATATTTATCTCCTGTTAGTTTTAACACCAAATTTTGATTACAATTTACACGATTGTCAAAATTGGCATGACGTCTCATTGTCATGCAAGTTGAAATGAAATTCCCGAATAACCTGGAAGAGAGGAGAAATGTGTTGCTGTGTCTTGGAACAAAATTTCGCTTTTGCGGATTGTTTTCTTTTTTGATTGACCGAACACAATATGTATTTGAGGACATACACCTCTGTGGACATACATTTTTTGTGAATTTCCATTATTATTGAGTCTAATCAAATATAACTACCAAATAAAACTGCATACAGGCCACCAGTGGCGGTGCGTGATATTTCAGTTAGCAATATCTTGAAAACGACGCATGGGACCCACTTCACTTTTTAGGTGATGACTATACACCTCTTACAGAAATGATTTATAGTGAAAAAACTGTCAACAAAGTTTGCGAAAAAATGTTCAAAAACACTGGAGCACTCCCTGGGTTCTCAGTAACGCTCTGTGGAATATTTGCAGTATATATTTTTTCATAATCTAGAAACAAATATAAGGAGACGTTTTTCGATTTGTTGCAAAATTTTTTTTTTTCAAAAAGTTATGGCCATTTTAATTTTAATTTTATAGGAACATTTTTGTTTTCCAAAATTAAAATGGCCATAACTTTCTGAAAAAAAAAATATTTTGCAACAAGTCGAAAAACGTCTCCTTATATTTGTTTCTAGATTATGAAAAAAATATACTGCAAATATCCAACAGAGCGTTACTGAGAACCCAGGAAGTGCTCCAGTGTTTTTGAAAAATTTTTCTAAAACTTTGCTGACGATTTCTTCACTATAAATCCTTTCTGTAAAGAGGTGTATAGTCATCACCTAAAAAGTGAAGTGGGTCCCATGTCGTTTTCAAGATATGGCTAACTGAAATATCACGCACCGCCACTGCAGGCCACATTTCACAACAAAAGGCCTTCATGTTTTTGCTCGCTCCTTCTTCCTACCACTTTTCTTCGCCCTGTGGACCTAGACACCTGCTCCACACATAACATCTCTTCTGGTGGCCACGTACTGCTTCCGGTGCCAACATAACCTCACATGCTCTACATGGTGAGGGACCGGGGGAACATCTAGAAGACGATAGTTGTTACCAGACCTCTGATATTTCTGTCAAGTGTAGAGATAAACGGTTCAAATACAGGCATGGTCGCTAATTCTTATGATACAAATAAGCATCTAGATTCTTATCTATCTCACTTACAATTCAAAGGTAGCTATTTAACTTTATTCATTTTTGGCACATATTTCTTATACCAGACAAATTATTTTTAATCTGGTTACGCGATATTGAGAATAATTAAAAAATAAATAGAATCTTATTATTGTTCAAAATTCTTTTTTATTTTATGACCTTGTTATTTTATGACCGTTTAGTTTTTCGATAAGAGATGGCTACAGAAAACAAACTTTCTTCAAAGCTTATATCGGATTAATGGACGGTAGGTGTCAATTTGATAGAAAAAGTAAAAAATTATTAAGTTCCTTTGTTAGCCTTGAAATCGGTAGCTCCGCAATGATACATGTTTGTATCATTGCAGTAAATTGTGTTAAATCAACATAATTTTAATTCAGGAACACGCTGTTAAATTTGTGACATACCTTTTAGGAATACCCTGTTATGGTGATCTATCTTGTCCATCAGAGCTATAGGCTTATAGGCATTGCTATCTAAAACAAGAACGTATTATTTAAATATCTTAGGTATCCAGTAGTAAAGGCAAACTCAGATCTTTTAACCTATCCGTCGATGTGAACACGTCAGATTCCTATTAATAGTTACAGCGATAGTATTAGTCCAAGAGCTGGTAGACATTTTTGGGAAGGTATTTGAGGCAATGTGAAAAAGTTGCTCAAAACTTCCTTTAGTGATACCTAAATACAAAAATGCAGACCTAGCTGATGGGTTAGGGGGCTTAAGCGACCATTAAATTTTTCAAGAAGCGAAATAATTTTTGAAAAAAAATTGTTCTTGAGGCACATTGAGATTTTAACATTTTAAAATTTAATATATAAAGAGTTGAAAAATCAAAAAGCCAGATCATTTAACCGGGTCAAAAAGTTTGCCAGACGTTTGCAAAATTAATTATTTTTCAAAAAAAATCAAAAATGTACTTGAGGCACTTTGAAATTTTTTGTACGGAATTATTCGTGACTAAAAATAATTATTTACAAAAAATACAGGTCGTTTCGGTGGGACATTTTACCCGCTAGGTGAGTGAGAATGTTCAACGTGAGTGGGAGTGAGTAGTACGGTGCGCAAGTTGAAATGGGAGAGAACGCGTATATCGGCAGCTGTCTCAAGAGGAAGCACGATGCAATGTGATTGGCTCCCGCAAAATCACGTGATTAAGAGCGTTCGTGCGGTCGTTTGTAAGAATTTTGGAGTATTTAAAACGTTCTTAGTCGTAATTTTGTTATTTTAAAACTTTTAGACTACAAAATAACTAACATTATTTATGGGTATATTAAATAAAAAAAAAAAAAAAAAAACAAATAAAACAAAATAATACCATACCTTGTGGGCAGGGAGGCACATCAGAATTTCTAGATGAAGTGTCATGATATTTTTTCATTAAAGCTAGGAAATATTTGTAACAATGGGTATGATAACCGTCTTTTAGGGTTGGAATTGGTTGGTAATATAATGCCTTTATATTTTAACCCATGTTTTTTTCTAATTTCCAACACTTCATTACTTTTTTCAATGTCTTCTCATTAAAAAGAATTATTTTTTCAGTGTCTTTTGTGCAAATAACACACACTTTTTTTACACAATTATCACTATCCATTGCAAATAATCATCGACAAAAGAGGACTTTTATAAAAAAACACATCTTAGATAAATACGTTGCAGTATACGACAGAACGTTTTAAATACTCCAAAATTCTTAGAAACGACCGCACGAATGCTCTTAATCACGTGATTTTGAGGGAGCCAATCACACTGCATCGTGCTTCCTAATGAGACAGCTACGCGTTCTCTCCCATTTCAACTTGCGCACCGCACTACTCACTCCCACTCACGTTGAACATTCTCACTCACCTGGCGGGTAAAATGACCCACCGAAACGACCTGTCTTTTTGTAAATAACTATATTTAGTCACGAATAATACCCCACAAAAATTTCAAAAATAATTAATTTTGCAAACGTCTGACAAACTTTTTGACCCGGTTAAATGATCTGGCTTTTTGATTTTTCAACCCTTTAAATATTAAATTTTAAAATGTTAAAATCTCAATGTGCCTCAAGAAAATTTCAAAAATAATTTCGCTTCTTGAAAAATTTAATGGTCGCTTAAGCCCCTAACCCATCAGCCAGGTCTGCATTTTTTGTATTTAGGGTATAACTAAAGGAAGTTTTGAGCAACTTTTCTCAAATACCTTCCCAAAAATGTCTACCAGCTCTCCTACTGTCATACACACAAGCAGACATGCTCCCTAAAATATGATCAGTTCAGCTTATCGATCGATTAACAGCATCTCAATACAATTTAGTACTACACTGGAATAGCTTACTAGCAGTTTATATTATTTTCCTGGTAAGCTTGTGGTACTTGTACCAAGGGGGGAAATTGAGCAGTCCAGCTTGTGTGTAGTCCAACTAATGTAGTTCAACTACTTGTGTACTGTACCCCATCTTCCTGCTAAACTCATCTTGAAATAGCAACGCTTTAAATAAGTTTTTGCCGTATATAACTAACAGAGGACAATACAATCAAGAATCGACTGTATCCTTAGGCCTACTTTTAACTTTGCACATTGCACTATTTTATATATAAACGGAAGACTTGTGGGATTTTTATGTTTTAACCGTATTTATAATCCGTTTCTCTTTTTAATAACTTGTTGTTTTCCTCTTGTTTAAATCTCGTTCTTTTCTTTCAACCTGCTATTTAACCCCCCTTTTTGTCGTTGTTTTTCACGGATATTGTAACCTTGGTGGTCTCGGACCAACACAGGTTTCCACCTCCCAATCTCCACTAAGTTAGCAGGCAGAATTGTCACTGTAGGCGGCACAGTGACAATTCTGCCGCCTACAGTGACTCTCCACCGACTCTTCTCCCTAAGAGGTTATAATATCCCGGATATTACCTATCTCCACCTTCAATTTACTGCCCCGACAAACAGCAGCGGCGTAGCCCCACACCACTATACAGTGCTAGTCAAGAGTCCCCTCACCCCTCGTATCTTTTGAAAATAAACGGATGTAAGCTTCTCTACTAGTAATAACAGGTTATGTAATCGTTATAGATGATATCACAGGGCCACTATGACCAGTTTAAATGGGGACCCTATAGCAAGTGACACCTCTTCGAAAGGTATTTAAAGGACATAATCAGTCATACTAGTTTTGTTTGGGTTTAGTGTGGTTTTGATGCATTAAATAAATAAACATTAAAAGTTAAATTATACATTCAATTAATACAGATTCAAAAAAATTGTCCTTTTTTTTAATTCTCCAATTTAGTTTACTTTGCTATATTTTGTACAGGTGCATTTTTTAGTTTAATTATAGCTTTCATTTTTAGTTTAATTATTGTTTAATGAGACGTTTAAGTGTGTAATAGAGCTAGCAATTTGAGAGTCTTTTGTGTACAATGTGAGCTCACATATAAACAATTGTGTTATTGTGACCATATAAACTGGAACAAATTGAATAAAATTGAATAAAAACCCAGTACTTTAAACACGTATTGTAACTTTTAACCAAAGCAACTAACCCTGATATTAAAAGTTGTGTTATTAATTTTAGTGGTCCAATTCATATGCGATCGGGCTCGTATATAGAAAGCTCAACAGTTGGTAGCTAGTGTGTAAGTAAGCAAAATGGTACGTGCTCTAGCTGACAGAGTTATCTTAATATTTGGGGAAAGTGGAAACAACTTACATGCAATGAAACACATTTTTAATGAGAGGTACAACAGGTCGCGTTAATGGTACCAAACGAACTGGTCGATCAAAAATTTCTGATGATTGATATAGTCGATCAAAAATAGATATAGTTGCAGAAATAAAATAGTAAACCTTACTCTTTCCACAACCCAAATTGCATCTAACTGTAAAGTCAGTCAAAATACCTACAGTACACAGGGTGTTGACAAAAAACAAATTACATCCATACAAATTAAAAATCATGCATCAACTTTCAGATAACGACCCCGACCGAAGTCTGAAATTCTGTGAAAATATGTTCACCAAACTTGGCCAATAACCAGACTATGTAAAAACAATATGTTTTAGTGACGAAAGTATTTTCTATCTCAATTGAAACACTTAAAATGTGAGGTATTGGAATGACGACACAAATCCTCACATGTTTCATAAAAAAACACACAGTTTCTAGCAAAAGTAAATGGGCAGGTATTCTGGGAAATCACATAGTTGGGCATGTATTTTTGGATACTAACTTAACCGGTGAAATGTATTTAGATATGTTACAAAACGCAATTAGCCGTTAATTCTTGAAATTCTGGATGACAATCCAAATGAATTTGGTAACTTATAAATAATGTTCCAACAAAATGATGCTCCTTCATCGTGGTTGTCTTCAACACGTTATAACAAAATGTGCTATACCTACTTCCTGACAGTAAAACATAAGAATGTAGTGCAATTTCCGCTAGCACTTTTGAACGAGTATGACAAGAGTTTAGCAATATAACGTTTTACTGGCAGGAAGTAGGTATAGCACACTTTGTGCACTTAATGTAAGAGCTGGTTCTAGAATATGTATTACTTAAATACTAAACTAAAATTATAGTGTTTTTTTATTTAATCCGTCAAAACGGCCCTAAACCCAAACAAAATGACTGAATGACTGAATAGGTTCTTTCAAACGAAATGTCACTTGCAATAGGGTCTCATTTAACGTTATTGGTCACAATGGTCATGTGACGTCATCTATGAGATTACGTCATCTGTTACCACTAGTAGAGAAGCTTATATCCTATTATTTTTACTCTCCAAACTGAGTATAACCGTTCAAAAAATAAGAGGGGGTAGAGAAGACTTTTAACTATCACTGTGCAAAGAACGCATACTGTATGAGACTGAGTAAATTAAACTTTACTGATATCTCTGAAATTTTAGTAAATTTTAATACATTTCGCTCTGAGTAAATCAGATTTATTTCCTAGATTACATTTCTCAAATTTGACTTTAATCTGAATTTAAAAAAATGGATATTTGCTCGTTAAAACTCTAATATTCATTAAAGTGAAGTCCGTAAAGTCCGTAATGTCTTAAGTACACATAGTGTATAGTGGTGCATAACGTGTTAGCAAATATTTGATATAAGGATTAACTGGCTACGTAGGTTATTTTATACTTACTTTAGTATGTATATCCACCTAAGCGTTGAAATTTATTAAATACCAGTTTCTAAGAGTTACATTTTGTTTCCTCTTAACATCTACGATATGAATTGCCACAGTCTCACAGAAGTACGAGGTGTGGCTATTAAATACCGAACTGATGCCGCTACCAGCGCGCTGCGAGCGTGTCGCGACAGGTTTGAACAGGACTGTGGCTGGTGATATTTTCTCCGCCCTGAGCTCGCTGGATAAGCCAGTGGGTCGCTCAGTTTGACTGTAGCAGTCGTTTGAATTAGTCTACACACCAGTGACGCGTCAAAAAAAAATGCCAGGTGTTGAGATGGAGCAATGGGTTAATCTCAAGTTTCTCGTTAAACTGGGTAAAAATTTATAGAAACTTAAGCAATGTTAAAAGAAGTGTACGGGAAAGAATGTTTTTCCCGCATACCAGTTTTTGAATGGACGAACACATTGAAAAAATTGTTAAATTAATCCGCGAAGATCATCGTCTAAGCATCCTAGGGCTTCGTGAAATAACAGGAATCGACAAAGAATGTGTTTTTGCTTGAATCGTTCAATATGCGCAAAGTTTGTTCAAAAAATGATGCATAAACTCCTCACTCCCGAGCAAAAGGAATCAAGAACGAACATTTGCGCTGACATTCTAAACAACATTGACACTGATCCAGGCTTGTTAGATACGGTGATTACTTGTGATGATTCGTGGTTTTTTACTTACGACCCCAAAACAAAGCGCCAATCCATGCATTAGAAGAACCCAAACTCGCCAAGACAAAAAAAAGCCAGGATGTGCAAATCCAAATTCAAAGCGATGATGATCGTCTTTTTTGACATTTGAGGCATTGTTTACGTTCACAGGGTCCCTGAGGGTCAGACGGTCAATCAACATTATTACATCGATATTCTGACGGTCCTTCGTTAGCGTGTGAGAAGATGAAGACACGCACCGCACAAGATTCACCAAGACAATGCACCGGCCCATTCTGCTTTGTCTGTGAGAGCGCTTTTGCAAAATACGGCATTACTGTGTTGGAACATCCACCATACTCGCCCGACCTTACCCCCTATGACTTTTTTTTATTTCCCAAGGTCAAGTCGGCGCTGAAGGGGACAAGATTTGAAAGTGTGGAAGCGGTCAAAGCAAAAGCGACGGAGGTTCTGAACCAGCTGACAGAAGCGGACTTCCAGCACTGCTTTCAACAATGGAACAGTCGTATGGAGCGGTGTAAAGATCGCCAAGGGGGAGTACATTGAGCGAAAAAGTTGCTACTGTAATTGGTAACGAATAAAAAGTGTCATGACAGCAGTTGGGTTATTTAATAGCCACACCTCGTACGAAGCTATACAGTGCGCACCTAAGGAATAGAACGATCTGAATAACTCATATAAAATAGTTTTCTAGGAAAAATCGCAAACACCTCGGTTTTGTTTTTTTTAAAACAATTTTTTGCAATACTAATCTTTCTTGTAGAAATCAAGTGACGTCATTGACATTTCTTTAATAGCAACCTACACTTTTTAGGAAGATCATTTCTCGAATTCACGTATTAGCATTTTAATGCGGTTATATATTTTAATGCGTAGTTGCGTAGCGGTTACATGATATGGAGAACCCTGTATGATTATAAATATTTTACAAAGATGCATGACATCATTTAGTGCAACATTTTTTTTTTTATTTACAACAACAGTTATGAAAGAAACCATCTTAGATGAAACATCCTGTACGTCAAACATCAAATTTGAAGTACAAAGTGCATATCTCCATCATTATCGATTAAGTTCAAACTCCAATCAGCTCCAGCTCTCATGATACATACATGAGATGTTCAAATTTCAAGTTCGTATGTCAGAAAGTTTTCGCATGTACATGTACACAAAAAAGGTTTGCAGACAGACAGACAAGTAGACAATCAGGCAGACCGAATTTGTTCGCTTAAACTCGATTAAAACGTCTTAGGCAATACAAATTTTTCATCGAGACTCTACTTCCACATGGATGCGGGTAGTAATGTATCCACGTACGATAATGAACATGAAATGACATAAAACCATTTTGTAAAATTAATAATTACTTCTTTCTGAAAATAGCTCCAATACTTTTGTCCCTTCTATTCCTAGCCACAATAATCCGAATATACACGCTACACTGAATTCCTCAACATTTCAGAAAACAAAGACGGGGATTTTTAAAAGCTCACTGTATGTGGCACATTTAAGGAAATTTTATCAAATATTTTCCTTACTGTTTCGCCTTCGACTTTTTTTGGAAACCCTAACGCATACGGTGGTAGAAGTCGTAACCCCACATCAACAAATCAAATTGATTAGATTCGGATTTACTGGATCGATTTGATTTCTTTACAATCCCCCGTTCTTCCTTGCATTTACTTTGCAAGGAAGAACGGGCGAATAAAGTTGGCGAATAAAAAACTGCCCACCTCATATCAATACCAATAAAAAAGTTCAGGTCGTGTTAGATTTATTGCCTAGTGATGCCAACAATACATTTTCGATGTTACGCATTACTGGCGAAATAGATCTAATACAGCTGTTGCAAAGGGTATGATAATGGGTGTTCCAAAAATAGCAATTTCGTACAAACTTATAGAAACTGTGAGTGGTACAGGAATAATGGGATATTAAAGTGTATCATTCAGGAAAAGAGAATCGTAACATTTAGAAGAATTGCAGCTTACATAGTGTGTAAATAAAGGGTGCGTAATTTAACCGCTGTCACATCCATTTTTCCACACTCAATTAGGGTAACTCGCTAAAAACATGGTTATATTCTTAAACGTGTTATATTAGGTTAATAGGATATACCACGTGGATGTAGAAGTAATAAATAATACAATAAAAAAAATATTGCACAGTGTATATTAATGTAAATTAATATACCTACATTATTGCATGTTTGAAATGTTACATTTTATACTTTTTATCTTTTACATAAATATTTTGACAAACAATTCGCCCTTTTTTAAATGTTTGGGTTAAATAATTTAATAAACTTAGAAAGTTGTCCGTAAACGATTGAATATTTTGTGTAAGCATAAGATTTATAAATGATTAAACATTTTTCACATTTTTCAAAAACATATTTTGACATTTTTTACATTTTTGACATTTATATGTTTTTTTTACCTTTTTTTCCTTTTTAATCTTTTTGCCTTTTTGACATTTAGAAAATTGTTGACATTTTTGAACACGTTGGCATTTGTTTATTCCTTTTTGACTTTCTGACCCTTATGATAGTTTCTCTATATTTGGTCTTTTTCCCTTTTTTGGCATGTTTTACCTTCTGAACTTTTTGACATTTTTATGCTTTTTCCTTTTCCTTTTTGAATTTTTGACCTCTGTCATTTTTGACATTGAACTCTTTAATATATCCCTCCTCTTTGACCTCTAACTTTTTAAAATCATTTGACCTCTTTAGATTTTTAGACCTATGTAAAATATGTTTGAATTCTTGCCTTCTTTGACCTCCTTGACTCTTCTCGAATTTTCACCTTTAGTTCCTTGACCTTTTTGATATCCCTGACCTTTTTGATTTATTCAACATTTCTGACCTCCTTCAGATTGATTAATTAGCTTCCTTGTCATCCCTGAGATAATTGCATATCTTAACCTCTCACTTCATCTTGGCCTGTTCGATATTCCTGCTCTTATTTCCTTCGCCCTCCTTTTGCTGTCCTTGTCCCCTTGTCCTTTTCCATTTGTCCTCTTTATGTCCTCTCTTTGTCCTCCCTTTGTCCTCCTTTTATTCTCCCTTTGCCCTCTTTATATCCTCCTTGTCCTTGTTTTTGAATTAAATCCTTGCCCTCATAGACCTTTTTGACTTCCATTTGTCCTCCTTTCCCTCATTAACTACTTGTCCTGTTGGGCCAAGTCGCTGTCTTGTTATTCAACACATCACCCTCCTTTTTCGTCTTGATTTGAACCAATTCATTGGTATAGCCTTCTTATCTTTGACTTACTTTTGTCATCCTTGGCCTCATAAATCCATTACCTTCCTTCTTTCTCGTTGTCCCGTTGTAGGTACTTGTCCCCTATGATCTCCTTGACTTTCATTTATTTTTCTCCTTCCCCTTCTTAAATATTTGTCCTTCGTGTCCTGTTGAACCAAGTCACAATTAATTAACCTTTCTTGGTGTGCACCAATTTGCCTTTTTGACATCCATGACCAATTCAGTATATTTGACCTTTTGTGGGCTTTTGATTTTGTACCTCCAATAATACCTGACCAGAGGCTTATTAATGATATATTTGAATTTTTCTACTTCAAAAACCTATAAAACGACACATGGATATATTTCTTATTTCACGTTAACAATCAACCAAATGAAAATAAATTCAGGTTATGGCTTGACCATATATACACGTTTCAAATTTTGAAATGTTTCTCTTATATTTAATTTTAGATATCCTCGTATCTCTTAGTAGCCGGGTGGAGTATGTTGAAGAATAGTATGAATTTTTTTAGAACACTGTCAATTTTCTAATTACTAAAATTTGTGTTAAATTTGTATTTGACCTATTCTAATTACTTCGCCAGTTCAACTCCTCAACCCTCTGCCCTATTCAGCTAAGAATCTTTGAATTTGTTAACTGTTACGTCGTACATGTATAGTTGTTAATACCAGATTCCATAGATAATTCAGACTTTTTGGTCACCTGTTATTAAATAAAACAAAGAAAATAGGAAAATAAATACATCCAAAATAAACCCTTTTCTGATGAATTACTTAACCCACATTTTATAAGATGTCCATCGAAATATGTACAAATGTATGTAGTTACACCCACATAAATTAATTTTATTTACTGTCTTATAAATATACCGACGTTGTCAAGCCAGAACGGCATAAACGCAATCTGGTGAACTTTACAAGAGACCTATAATATCAATTCATATTTTTGATATATGTACGTCTTAAAAGATTGCCTAACAGTTTTTGCCTACCTCACACAAACAATTAAAAACTTAAAAAATGGAGCTTATGCCAAATCAGTACGCATCAAGGGTGATTATGCCAAAAGTAGCATAGGTGTTTGTGCCAAACATATATCATATATGGCGACAAAGAAGTTATCAAAAATACGTCGTTTGTGCAAAAATTAAAAGATGCCAAAATAATAGCTGGTTTTAAAACTGTAACATAAAATACAAAATAGAAATTGTTAAAATTTATTGTACGTAATATTACAATAGTTTCTGTAATAAACAAAACAAAATATACCAAAGGTACAAGGTAAATAAAATGGCACACACAAATGTAGGTACTTAGATTAAGAAATTAGAAATGGTTGATTTTAAGTCGCTTGTTCTCCTAAATTGTCTTCAACATCTGTTTCTTCAAGTCGATCTAAAATTGAGGTGCTCGATTTAAGTGATTAATATTCAAAGTGATACTCCGATTTCATTATTAACTGTTTGTATAAAGTTTGTAAATTGTCATATTTCAATGTACTAATTTGTTGTTCATTGGCATAAGCAACACGGGGGTTTAATATTTTCTTTAATTAAAAAAATATATACTTTTCTCTTTGGGCGGAACAAAGGAAGTTAAAATTTTAACATGATAATTGTTTTTAAAGATTGTGGCTCTTTTGACACCTAATGTTTTGATTTTACAAGTTTTGTCTATAGATATAGTTTTAAAGTTTAAAAAACCTGTAAAATTAAGCTGTTTAATAATATGGGGCTCACGATTTATCCTTGCATTGACCAGTACAGTTGACCATTCAGACGGGGCTTGAATGATTTTATTTTTAATTTTGTTCTCTATTATAGCACGCAATTATTTACTTCTTGAGATGATCATGATGAACATGATATAAAGAAATGAAACGGCAAATGCGCCTATAATATAAGATAAAATAAGCAATATTCTTTTTTTATAATTGACAAGAATAATTTATAATTTTTGGCAAATCAAACGTCATATACATTATAAAACACAACAAGATACGAAAAACATTAAAAAAATACATTAAAATGAACCGTCTAAATGGTTTATTTAGACCGTCAAAAATGGTTTATTATTTGGGTTTTTGTACATTTTTTAATAGAAAAAGTAATATTTTTGTTAAAAACTAGTGTTACATATAGGTAACGCTAGCCATTTATGGTACACAAATGCAAGGGAACACATAGCTAGTTTTTATGAAAAAGTATATTACATTGTAAACATAATCCCACATCACATTTGATACACATGGTGCGGGTACTGGTAATGCATCCCTCTCCAGCACAACGACGTCTTTTATTGTTGGGAATTTAGGTTAGTAAGTGGTCAAGTCGATCATATCGCAGATTGTCCGAAACTCTGTTGAGTGTTACACTGGATCTGGCAGTCGTTTGTTTCCCAGCTCCTTTCGGTGCAACACCGAATTTAGTAAGATATGCTTGTGAGATTTCTCTTCGAAATTGTAATTGAGTAAGGGGTACTAAGTGCTTGCATTTTTTGGAAATGTACCACGCATTTGCTACGGAAACATCCAGAAGCCAGGTGAAAATTGCCCACCACCACTGTTTTCGGCGGATTGAAATCCTGTATCTCATTGTACTCAGCATTTAGACGTGGTTGCGGTACTTGAACGATTTTCTTTTCAGCCTGAGAGTAACGTTTCAGCTGAATGGTTGGGTTTACACAATGACATGTAGACGCCACTGCCACTACCTTATTGTCCATCCATTTTACCAGAATAATTCCATCCTCTTTGTCAATATTTGAAACAATATCTCCCCGTTTCTTAGTTTTAGCTACCTGACCCTTCTTCGGTAATGTACAACTTTTTGGTACTCTGTTTTCTCTCATCGTTCCGGTACCGTCGTACCCTTTTTGTTTTAGATTAAAAAGTAAATTAAAATTTGTAAAAAAGATTGTCAAAATAGAATTTAAAAGGAAGCGTCTTCATGTCTTCGGGAAACTCATCTATCATGCACATCAGTGGAGCAGCACATTTTCAAAATGAGTTTCATAAACCGTGTTTGCTCTTGGATTTTTTCCCTGGTACATATCGAAATTTACCAAGTAATCAGTAGCGGAATTGAGGCACCACATTTTGTACCCAAACCTTATGGGCTTGCCTCGTATGAACTGTTTGCATGAATGCTTCCCAAAATATTTAATCATGGATTCGTCGTAGTCCAGATCTTGTTCGGGAATCCAATTTTTAATAAATTTAGATTTTAACAAATCCATTAGCGGTCGTAACTTCCACATTTTGTCCTGAAGGTGAGGCTGCAAGTTATCAGCACAGTGCAGATATTTTATAATTTGGCGAAATCTATCTCTTCTCATAGAATCACTGACCATAGAGTTCTTCATGTCCATCTTAGAATCCCAGTAGAAATCTCGCCCTGGTAACTCATTATAACCTGTAACAATCAAAATTCCGATTGCACATTTCATTTCTTCTTTAGATATATTTGGATGTGGCTGGTTACAGAAAAGGGCATATTTATTGGACTGTTCAACAAGCAATCCAATGACATCGTCACCTAAAAATTCTTCAAATATGTCCAAATAACTCATTTTTTTCATATTTGCTATAATCAGGTTCAGAAAATGATTTTGTTCTTTCCTCAAAGTCTCCATGAATCCATGTTATCTTTTGCAGTCCTGGACGCAGAAACACATCATTTGGGTCGGAGCCATTAGCAGGACGCACTAAAATTTCTTCTGGTTCGGCTTCATCAACAGTAACTGCGCTTCGAAGCACTAACTCAGCTTTCGGCAATAATTGTCGTCCGCTAAGATTATCTAGTAATCCGCCACCATCTTCCTCACCCGAATCCTTATCCGTCAGTATGTTTGCCTCAGGTGGCTCAATATATATTTCGTGCACATCAATATCATCATCGTATGCCATTTGAATCGCTTCTTCCAAAGTAAATCCACGTCTAAAATAAAAAAAAAACACTGATTTAACAATTTGCAATATTTTGTATATCATAACCAGCTAGCGTTACCTAAAGGTAACACTAACTTTTACAGTCTTATATAAAAAAAATTACATCAGATTTTATAAAAACTCTACTACGGCGTGCAAATGAAACTATATCACTAGTACAATTTAACAATATACCAAAACATAACCTAAAAGCAAAAGATAAACATTACTTACTCTAGTCGAATATCCATTTTTCACCGCCCTAAATTTTACACTTGACTTTAGCACCTAATTTATGAAATGTGGTGGTACTAGCTGATAAACTAAATTCACTATGTTGTTTCGTCGGCTTTCAATGACAAACTGACGAATACTTGCGCCATTCGCAATAATAATGGTGCGCTGTTGTCATGTTTTGCGTTGCTTCCTTAGCGTTACATATAAGTAACTCTAGCCGTTGAAGGGTTTATAAAGTATGTATAATGTAGATAAGGTAATGGCGTTTGTGCTGAACACTTTTTCTGACAGTGATTTTGGCGCAAACGCCACATACGTTTGATAATAATATATGACTTTAAATTATAGTACTTGATTAAATCTCGAAAGACATGCTCTTACGAACCTAATGATGACGTAGAATTCGCAAAAGTAATAAAATTATACTTATTTTGATGTAGAATTGGGTCCGATGTTGCCTCATATAAACCTTACGGGCGAATGGAATCTGTGTCATTCAGCTCTGCACTGGATTGTTTCAAATGGCGTATGTGCAGAGTTTAAACTAACCGTTTTCTGAGAAGCGAAAATTTTTGTCGGATACGCCGTTGGGACAGTTAAATTTAGAATAAAAAATCTGAATATACTGAAAAGTAAAATGTGACCATTTTGGCGTTTATGCCGTTCTAGCTTGGCAGCGTCGAATATTGTCTAATTATTTTTTGACAATAAAAAAAGTAAAGCGTTGTAGGTATTCTTTATTAAAATCTGTTTTGCGCTTCGATAAATAAAAAGTATGCGGAAAATTAATTACATTATAGTACGTTCATCGTATCAGTAAAAACTCTTTTACTTAATAAAGTCGGGGTCTATTAATAAAAAAAGTGAGCCTAAAGAATTTCCATCATCAACCCACCCTATTCAGGTCTTAATACTTCGCAAGCTCGTTTATATGTAAAGTTAAATAAACGTTAAACAAGATTAAAGTATTTAACGCTTTAGACGGTTTTTAAAATTAATTTCTGAAATACTTGAGGATCAGATTCATAAAAATATGGTAATTAAGTTCGAAGTTGAAAAACAATTTCGATACCCGCGACAAGGACTTTAATCATCAAAATACAGATTATTTTAGACAATGTTGCCAAAATATAATTCAAATAAAAAACATGATACAAAGACACAGAAAGTCAGTTACACAAATTACAACAGATAAGTCTTGTAGGTTTTTTACACTTTAGAGATGAATCTGCCTAGCGTGTAAGATTTTAAAGTAATTCTTGATTAAGTTGTCAATTATGCCCATAATATTTTGGCCAGTTCCATGAATTTATTGTAAGAGATAGTAGTTTCTTATGATTACTATTGTCTCTTTTTATAATTACTAAGTCCATATTTATATACGATTTTCTAGTATTTCAAAGTTTCAATTTGATACATATTGTCAAAAGTTACATGGAATTAATTTTTCGTTCAAATTTAATATTCCGGAGTTTTAGATTTTTAACTCCTTTCAACAACTTTTACTTCCGCATTCACATACTAGGTGTGTAAATTAAGTAATGAGACTGGAAACATAGCGCCCGGTCTAACAACACTGCGGAGACCGGACTTGGACGGGCGGAAGGTTAACATGTAATGCGCCTCAGTACAAGTTCGAACTTGTTAGAGTCATTTGTTTGTTCTTTGTGACTGTTTTCGTAAACAGGTTTTTTCTAGTGCGTTTTAAAAATGAGTGACATTAATTTTGAGCAATTATATGCTATCAGGTTTTGCTTCAGACTTGGACACAGCGCAACGGATACTTTTGCAAAATTTCAACATGCCCACGGAGAGAGTGTTTTTTTTCAAGAGCCTAGGTTTTTCGGTGGTTTAAGGCATTCTCAGAAAGAAGAGAGTCGATTGAAGATGAACCACGCAGCGGAAGGCCTTCATCTTTAAGAACCGATGAAAATGTCGATAGAATACCAGATCTTGTGCGTGGATGAATACCAGATCTTGCGAAAAAATGGTTCCAAAAAAACCTTTCGCAAGAACAAAAGGACATCAGGAGAGAAAGGTGTCTTGACTTTTTGGAATCGACTGAAAATGATCCCCATTTTATGGAAGGTGTCATTCCTGGTGATGAGACTTGGGTGTTTGAGTACGACCCTGAAACCAAACACCAACGCATGGAGTGGCACACTTCAAGCTCTCCAAGACTCAAAAAAAGCAAGAAAGAGCAAGTCGAAGATCAAATGCATGCTGATTTGATTTTTTGATAACCAGGATCATCATCAAATCCTTGGTCCCTTCTTCGTTGACGGCAATTTGAATGGAGAAACTTATTTAGCGCTGCTCCAAAATAATGTTGTACCGACGACGGCAAACTTGTATCCATCTGAAGGAAACCCACAACTTCCCAAAACCCACAAATTAATGCAATTTGGTTCCAGCAGGATGGTGCACCAGCACATTACGAAGTCAATGTCCGGCAATATCTCCACATAATCTTTCCAAATCGCTGCATAGGGACGCGTGGTTCTGTAGAATGGCCTGCACGATCACCTGATCTCACGCCGTTAGATTTATTCCTATGGGGATATGTAAAAAGTATGGTCTACAAAACCAAATCCGACGATTTAGCTGACTTAAGAAGAAGAATAACACTGCCAATTAGGTCGATAACCCCGCAGATGTTAACTAACGTTAGAAGACATTTCTATTTACGTCTGCGATGCTGCCAAGATGCTGGAGGCGTGCATTTCGAACATATGCTGCATTAATTATGATTTGTTTTTTATTTTACTGTAACGAATTTCCTACGCTGGAGAAACTGTTTTTTTCTTGTGAATTTCTGCAATAAAATTTAAAACCATAGCAGTTTTGAATAGAGAATGAAAAGACCTTTCAAATGAAGTATTACAAACCCATCCTTCCACTTAGAAAATTAAGGGGTTGTAGTTGTCACCTGAAGGGGGTTGAATTTAGGGGAAGACATTTTTACGTCGTTTTTACCTCATAATTTTCTAAAAAATGCATAATAATGGAGCTACTGAATTTATTCCATTTGGCTGTTCCACACTGTATATTGTCGTCATTAGAGGACATAAATTTTTTGAGTAGTTGAAGATAATGGCGCCAGATTTGGGGAGCTGAAATGAGATAAAATTTCCATCATTTCCACATGAAAATAGCAGCTCATTGTGTCAAAATAGCAAAGGGCGCAATCTTGTTTAATTTTTTGTGTAAATTGGGGTCATTTTAAATCCTTTTTAAAATGTCTATTCATACTCGATACAACTCTAGAATTAGAGAACATTCCATTAAGCCGTTTAAAAATGGCACCGATTTTTAATTTTGAATCACGTTGGCTCGTGATATATTGTTTTTACCATAGTTACCAATTATTTGGCGTTATCAGTGTCAATGAAAATAGATAAAAAAACTGTTCAAAGACAAACCTTTATTCGATTGCCGGGAATAAGTAAGTTCTTTAAATGTGTGACGTAGGGTTTAATTAAGTAACAGATTCAAAAACTTGTTGCGTAAGAACACCTCTTGTTTAATCAAACTGAAAACATTCGGACAACGTTTTCAGCAAATTTCATTCAAACAAAGCTTTGGATTCAGCTACTCACAGATAGATAAATAATTATGGGAGACTGAAATAAAAGCTTATAATTAAACGAAAACAATAAGGGGTAAAATTCAACAACTGATGCATATAACATTGCGAGAGCTCGATTAGAAAACCAAAAAATATATTCAAACCACTAAGGATCCAACATAAAAACAAATAACAATGCTATCATTTTAAAAAGTTGTTCGAAATATCCACCTTGTGCTTCTTGACAACAGAACAATCTATTTTTGAATTATTATCTCACTTTATGTAACTGACTGGGAAGCATATAGGGCAGACCTGGAATACAGTTTGAAGGGAATGAAACAGACGATACGGAACATTATAGACCTTGAAGTGGCAGTGGAGAAAATGTAGGGCACTATCACTTCAGCGTATCATGACAACTGCCCCCCTAACGACAAAGGCTTCCAACAGGAATGTTCCCTGGTGGAATGAAGACTTTGCTCGAAGGAGAGAGACAGTCAGAAAAGAATTTAACAAAGCGAAAACACCAGGAGAGTCGAATACATATAAAACAACACTCATTGATTACAACAAAGCCTTGAAGAAATCCAAGAGGGATTCGTGGAGGAGGCACTGTGAGGATATTGAGAGTACTCCAGAATACGCCAGACTACACAAAATACTCTCTAAGGGACCTCAAGGCTGAATATGTACTCTGAAAACAGAAAAAGGGGAGTATACGAAGACTGGGCAGGAGACCATAGAGGAACTAGTCCACTTCCCAGGCTCACAATTAACCAACCTATCACTAGAGGACTGTCAGAACACAGAACCGGAGCCCACCCTAAGGGCATCTAGGGAAGACTGGCAGGTTGCAAAGAAGGTGGTAAATGTGGACAAAGTAAAATGGGCAATAAGCACATTCAAACCCTATAAATCGCCGGGAACGGACGGCATTTATCCGAAAATGTTACGGGAAGGACCAGACCTGCTTCACCACAGAATCAGTATGATACTTAGGAGTAGCCTAGCCCTAGGATCCATACCATATGGAGAACAACCAGAGTTAGCTTCATATCGAAACCTGGGAAAACCGGACAGAGACCAATAAGTCTTATGTCCTTCGTACTCAAGACTCGACGCTACATCAAGAACAATACGCATACAGACCAGGAGTATCGACAGAAACAGCACTACATAAGCTGGTTTAAATAGCAGAATATGCTCTGAAAATCAAGGAGGTACTATTGGGTGCCTTCTTGTACATTCAGGGAGCGTTTGATAACACATCCCCAGATTCAATAATCAGTGCATTGAGGAGAAAAAGTATTGATGAAACTAGCTGTAGATGGATTAACTGCATGCTTAAAACCAGACTAATATACACGTCTATAATGGAAAAGACTCTGGTGGCTCGGGTCGGGCGAGGATGTCCGCAGGGAGGGGTTCTATCGCCCCTACTGTGGAACCTCGTAGTGGACGAGCTACTAGAGCTACTGAACAAAGACAGACACACAGCCCTGGGATATGCAGATGACCTTGTCATACTCCACCAAGGAAAATTCAATAACACAGTCAGAGACCAACTACAAAAGGGCCTGAATGTGGTAAGCAGATGGACGAATGAAGAGGGACTAACAATTAGTCCATCCAAAACAACCATCATAGCATTCACCAGAAGAAGGAAATTGGAGGGGCTAGGACCACTAAACCTTCAAGGCGAACAGATACAGCTGTCGGGAGAAGTGAAGTATCTTGGAGTAATATTAGACTACAAATTAACTTGGAACCAACAGCTAACAATGATTAAAATGAGGGCGGAAACGACACTTATGGTGGCGAAACGAGCTGATGGGAAAACATGGGGAGCTAGACCGAACATGGTGCACTGGATGTATACTATGGTAGTCAAACCCATGATCCCATATGCATCTCTGGTCTGGTAGCCAAAGATGCAGCAGACAAAGGCAATAATCGAACTAAGCAAGGTTCAACGACTTGGAACGACTTGGCGGGGCCTGTCTTGGAATTACGGGGGCGATAAGGAACACGCCAACCGCAGCAATGGAAGTCCTACTAGACCTACCTCCTCTACAATTCGTGATTATGGGGGAGGCAAGAATGGGATTTTTTCAGGCTACCTGAATTACCAAGTGGTATCTACGAAGACCTGGGGCACAACAGAATCAAAAGTCTAGTAGGTGGAAACATCTTAGAGATGAGGAAAGACCACATGGCTCCTGAATTCACATACAACAAAAACTTCGGAATGGAAATAATTGACAGAGAGAAATGGAAAGTAAACAACAACAGGAACATAACTGAGAGAGTAACTTGGTACACACGGGTCAAAGACTCGGCAGGGAACTGACTACAGTATAGCATTCCACTTGGAAAATATACCTCCGTATTTCAGGCGGAGGTATATGCAATACTGCACTGTGCTAAAGAAAATATAACGAGGTCTTACACAAATAAGAGGATCGATATACTATCGAACAGCCAGGCTGCCCTAAAGGCAATTACAAACCCAAAGGCGACGTCAAGGCTGGTATGGGAATGTCAAAGAGAACTGACACGACTGGCAGACCACAACAAAGTAACTTTGATATGGATACCAGGACATACAGGAATCGAAAGCAACGAAAAAGCAGACGAGTTAGCGAGAAAAGGATCGTCTACTCCATTTACTTGCCCAGAACCGGCCCTGGGAGTACCAAAGAGTATAGTAAGGAGTCAAATAGGAGAATGGGTCAGAAATCGACAAAATTGATACTGGAACGCTATATCCAGGCAAAGACACGGAAAAATGTTTATTAAAGGAACATGTGAGGAAAGAACTGAAGAACTATTAAAAATGAATAGGATTCAGATAAGAGCTGTTGTAGGCCTCCTAACAGGACATTGCGCCCTCAAAGGACACCTACACAGAATGGGGCTGTAGAACAGAGAACTGAAATTCAGACTCTGGAACAGGGAAACGGAGACATCACACCACATACTGTGTGATTGCAAGACTTTAGATCGCAAAAGGCAGGCCATATATGGACACCCCAAACTTTGTCCAGAAGATTACAGCACCCAGCCGGCAGGGAAGCTATACAAGCTTGTACACGGGACCCGGCTACTGGAATGGGTGGTGTGAGAAGGATGGGAGGTTGCGCACAATAAGCCCAAGAGGCTGCAGTGCAATCCGGCGAAAAGGACGGCTCCCAGAAGGGGAAAAAAGCATCTTTACAAAATAGAGAAAAAATAATTCTTGTTCTGCTAATGAACTGTCATTTTGTTTTTACAAACTATCATAAGGTTTTCTACAGAGACATTTTTAGAAATATTAACAATTCAGGCCATTTTCTAAAGATTTTTTTGGAAAATCACAAATTTAACAGTTGCCAGATGTCAGCTGTCAACTTTGAACTGGTTCATTTTAAATTATTTTGGAAGCAAAGTGATTGTCGCCAAAAAGTTTTTATCAACCTCTAATATTAAACAAAATCCCATATGGTTCCAACTTTATGGCGGACACTGTATATCGACATGGTAAACTTCACGCGTAAATATCCATCCCTACATCGGTATGTTACGGATCCACAAAGAAACAATACAATGTATTGTATTTCCTTTAAGAGCAGTAAATAGTTAATATAATTATATAAATAAATAATTATAACACAACAGTACTCACTTTGAAGAGGGATTTATATTATTGTACTCAACTCTGCATGCTACAAAACCTTTTAAGTAGCTATTTTCCGGGAAAGTTACTGAACGCATGGATAAATTAAAGACGGAATTGAATTAACGAGAAATATCAAAGGAAACTAACGTGAAAATAAATAAGGGAATTTGGTAATGTATCTAACATTTGTTGTAAAAGATCAAAGTGCCGCTGAAGTTGGTTGTTTCGTTTTACACTGTAATTGTGGCGATTTCTATTTAGAATCTGGCTCTCTAGTTGCTTTCCCGACGTTTTTCGTTTATACAGTATGGAACAGCCAAATGGAATAATTTTAGCATCTCCATTATTATGCATTTTTTTAGAAAATTCTGAGACACGTCAATTTCTAATTCTAAAATGACATCTTGCGACGTAAAAATGTCATCCCTAAATTCAACCCCTTTCAGGTGACAGCTACAACCCCTACATTTTCAAATTGGAAGTAGGGGCTTGTGATACTTCATTTGAAAAGTCTTTCCATTCTCTATTCAAAACTGCTATGGTTTTAAATTTTATTACAGAAATTAACAAGAAAAAAAACTTTCTCCAGCGTAGGAAATTCGTTACATTAAAATATAAAACAAATCATTATTAAGGCAGCAGATGTTCAAAACGCATGCCTCCAGCATCTTGGCGGCATTCAAATTGTCGTCAATGAAGAAGGAATAAATGCTATTTTCTCCAATTATTCCTGCCCAAACATTAAGCGTGTGTAGTTCCCTCATCCAGTGAGGATTTTCTCTCGACCAGTAACTACAGTTTTGGCGATTAACATGGCTTTGAAGTGTAAATGTAGATTCATTTGAAAATAAAACATTTTCAATTTGTAAAGTATTATCATCATTTGTTCACAAAAGAGAATTCGTCTATCGAAATCGTCTTACGCGAGCTCATTAGTTGGTACCAGTTTATATGGGTGCATCTGAATTTCTGTCAATACGCGGAGAATCGAGGAATGGCTAATATTTAACGCTGAAACTGTTTGACGACTCGACGTATGTGGATTTTCTTCAAGCATAACCATTACATCCAATTTCTGATCATCACTGAGTTTATTGGGAGGATTTTTCTTTAGCTGCCGTACATGTCCACGTTCCCGAAACTGCTTCTCTAGGCGATCAACTTCCTGCGTTCGTGTTCTGTCTCCGTAACCAATCATCTGCAGAATCGTTATCTTATGCATCTCTGTTAGGTAAACCATCTCTCTGAATTGCAACACGAAAACTAAAGCAAAAAGTTTAACACTGATAACTGTTAACTACTGTTACAATGACAAGCACGTTTCTGGGTAATTTCACTAACGCTGATAATGGCCAACTTCTTAAATTGTAGGTTTGTTTTTTTGCTGCTTGCTCATTTTATAAAATAGTAGTGAGAATTACGAATTTTAAGCTTATTTTGACGCTGCTCCCAGAGGGCGCTAGTTTCACCGTATTATTTAGGTACATTAAAACATATTTTTTTTATTAATATGTTTTTTTATTTAATCTAAAATAACGCTCAATTCTACAGAGAAAAGGTACTCTTTTTTAGGTCGTCTAAATCTATCGGTTTTTAAGTTATTTGCATTTAAAATGTTCAATGTATTTTGTTAATTTTTTTTTTCGGGCGCTCATATTGCTATATTTTTTCTAAGTAGGCTTGTGCCAACATTTGTGAAATTTACATATCATTAAATTATTTTAATTGAGCTCAACATGCCTCATACCAATGGCGCTGGTTTAAGAGATACAGCGTGTTCAATGTTCCAATTTTATTCTGAAACTCAATAACTGAGAAAGTTTTGATAGTATAAATATACCTAAACAAGAGTACCTTTTCTCTGTAGAGTTGAGCGTTCTTTTAGATTCTCGACTTGTTTTACGCATGACGCAACAGATAAAAAAAATATATTTTAACTTACCAAAATTATACGGTGAAACTAGCGCCCTATAGGAGCAACGTCAAAACAAATTTAAAACTCGTAATTCTCACACCAGAGAACATGAAACTACCACGTTTCAGATTTATACTATCAAAACTTTCTTAATTATTGAGAAATTTCAGAATCAAATTTAAACTTTGAACACACTCTTAAACTAGCGACATTGGTATAAGGCATGTTGAACTCAATCGTAATATGTTGGCGTCTAGTGTCTCCAGTTTAGTCTTGTCCCATTGTTTCTGACTCACCCTGTATATGTAGACTTATAAAGCAGGCTAAACAGCGCGGCGGCCCACAAAGTTTGCACACATCTCAATGTAAATAACAGGGTAAGTTTAACACATCTCTTTCTAAATTGCAACAGTTTATTGTTTTCATGAATTTTGTTTTTGCACATACAAGTAGTAAGTATTATGATGCGTCCGATTATGGCTCGCTGCCCGGATCTGCCGGCTTTAGAATAAGTAATAATATTACTACACCAGTTAACTATCAAATTTCGGTAAATAAAAAATGGAAGTCTTCAAGTGTGAATTAGAGCTATTATTAACTTGTAAAAACAAGTTCATAATTTATCAATTTACCACCCTATACACGGCTAATGAAGTTCGGTAATTATTTCTGGATATTAGCATAAGGCCATTTCATATCTACTAACACAAATATGTATCTATATTCTCAGACGTTAGTTCATAAACCAAATACGTGCCTTCCATGTGCCTGACATTATTAAAATGATGGGAATTATCTGATACAACAATTGTGCAGTATTTAGTTTTCATATTTGATGTTGATTATGCTTAGAAAGTTCAGTAAATTATACACACAATAATATGCAAACTTGTTTCGTAATCACCTTCGAGAGGAAACACAACAGACTAAGCATGACAGTTGAGTAAACTCAACAGCAGCTTAATGGGTCGCAAATCCGCGTATTCATTAACCATATAAAAATTCTTTTCAAAACCGGAAGTACATATTCAGACTAATTTTTGCATTCTGAATCTTTTTTTTATCATTGATACTTCTCCCAAAATATGCTTAATTTTCTATTTAGGTCAAAATTAGACCCACTTCCGTTGCAGGTCACCTAACCGATCTAGATATTGTGCAAAAAGAATTATTCGGATCGGTCAAGCCGGCGCTACGCGTGTAACAAACACACGCACGGACACACGGACAACAAGAATACAGAGAATGGGCGACCCATTCAATAAATTTTTACCCTGTTAACACATTTGTACATATAGTCTAACAAACAAATAATGAAATGAGTCAACACAAACCACTACAGACTACTGAAGATTCTACAACTAGTGATATCCAGATATCCAATGTTGGCGTATGAATCAGTTTGTTTCATTTAGAGATAATAAAGTTGTTTAGTGACATTAAAAAGAGTTCAGTATTCTTTTCAGATTCTTATTCAGCCCACATGCTCCTTAATAACCGCAGACAATGATAGTTTAGTTTCGTTAACAACGCTAAACAAGGCCTTTCTGTATTGTGACAGTTTTTCAAATTGCTGTTCAGAATATTCAACCAGACTTACGGTTTGGTTACTAAATTCAATAAGTACGCATGATTTTGTGATATGTATGTATGCCAAAAACCGCAAATATTAGGATACATATGAAATAAGGATTTGGTAGTTTTCAGCGCTAATTTAGAACCTTGTCATGTTTGTTATATATCAAATACCTTTCGAGATATTCTACTTTTGTGCCCAGTAATTACGTATCTGTAAACATTGTAAACTTGTCCTAAAATTGCATTGCAATCTTAATGTTTCTTAAATGATTCTTACGAAAAAAACAATATCACTTGGAGCGACAAAATTAATTGCTGAATTACTTCCCAGGATGTAAAAATGAATATCATTTATTCGCATATTTTGCAAGTGGCGCCAGCAAAAATAAGTTAACGCAGTTGTTGATACTGTTGATACTGTTGAACGCTGATTTATTGATACTCTTCATAAAGGTAGAAGCTTCAACTTTATGGAGTCTATTTTCAATGTTAAAAAATGGTCTCACAGTAAAGGAAAATGTGAATGTTTGTAATTTGCCAAAAACTACTGCATTTCTCGAATGACAACGTATTGGTAACACACCGAAAAAGTCAAAAGTATTAACTGCAGACCAAGTCAACAAATTCATACCTGGTGCACCCCATGAGAAGAGGTTATTAACTAAAGTAATTTTAGTATTTGGTATTTTCGGTGGATACCAAGGAAAATGGAAAAAGTGGATGAAAGAAGGAAAAAGAAAGAAATCATATAATATATTTCAACCTGTTAATGCCCAAGAGAACTTAATTTCTAGCTCTTTTTTGATTTCAATTTTCAATAGTAAAAAATAATATTCCCACCAAACCTATGTATCTCAGTATTTTTGGGTGTGCTCTTTCGATTTCTGAGGTCAAATTTTGGCTTCCGAACCTCAGAAAAAAATATGGCGGCTTTAAAATTGAAAAGTACAGAAAATTCGATAACATATTTTTTTTTTTTCGAGACAATAGAGCTTTTAAATTAGATCCCCATTGTGATCAGTGGTGATCTAGATAGAAAAATCAGTGATCAGTACTTCAGTCAACCCAACCTTTTATAAATGACGAAATAATGCGATTCTGTGAAATACTGATTTTTTCTTGGATTTTTTCGGAGCAGATCAACTAATATCGAACTATATTCCATCCGATACGGAATTTTATGTCGAAATGAATATACCTACATAAACTTGTAAATGAAATTATTCTCAGCAATTCTTATGCTGAGTGAGTTGTACTTGAGAAAAAAAATCATGAAATCTTGGATTGGATAGTACCTACCATCTTTCTATGACTCATTCAACGATTCTTTATTACTACTGAACATGCTGTAGAAACACGCATATTTTATCAACGTTTCTATATAAATCATTTTTTTCTATTACACTTTTAGCGTGTCCCAGAAACAAATTTTCTGAATTTTTCCTCAAAAACAATTCACTCAGCATAAAAATTGCTGAGAATACGTTCATTCACAAATTTATTCAGAATACGACGGTATTTTTTGCATCAACTAATTTTGATATTTTTGATATCGTACCAGCCGTATTGAATTCGCCCTCTTGAATTTCAATCATTCTTACCGGGTTCGAATCCACAGGTGATCGAGACATGGGAAAACATCAAGAATCAAGAAAAAAAAGAAAAAAAGTCATAATTATTTCAGTTACCTAACCGCCATATTAGATTCATGGTTATTGTGAATATTGATATTGATAAAACACATTCAGCTATATTCATTTCAACATAAAATATTGTATCGAATGGAATATAGTTCGATATTATTTGAGTATCCCCGAAAATATCCAAGGAAAATTCGTATTTCACATTTCACGTCATTTATCCATTTATGGAAAGTTAGGTTGACTCGAGGTACAAAAAAAATTGCTTGTCTTATTTCAACTATCTATATCACCACTGGTCACAATGGGAATCTAATTCAAAAGCTCTATTGGCTCGAAAAAAAAAAAAAGGAAAAGAAAATGTCCTCGAATTGTCGATATTTTTCTATTTTAAAGCCGCCATATTCTTTTTCTGAGCTTCTGAAACCACAATTTGACCCCGGAAATCGAAAGAGCACACCCAAAAATACTGAGAGACATAGGTTTGGTGGGCATATTGTTCTTTTTTACCATTGAAAACAGAGCTATAAAAAGAGCTAAAAATTGCATTCTCTTTAGCATTAACGGGTTCAATAAATCTACTTAAAATAAGCGAATTAGTAAAGAATATAGTTGTTTTGAGCACCCTATACATTTTGACATATATCTAATGCTGCTTCCATTTCATACGTTGAATGTTGTTGGCAAGACCAGCGGCAAAAGTTCGCTAGAAAAGCCAAAATGAAATAATAAATAATAAGCGTCCAAAATTTTAAGGAACAACAAAAACCAAAGCAAAAACCATTTACCTACTTTTGTACACATGGTCACTTCCCGCACCAGGTTTTGTACACTTTTTTTCTTTTTTAATTTGCCCAAAAAATAGTTCACCAAGTTATTCATTTTTCTATCAATCTAATCTCTTTTAATTAGCAAAATAACGGCGATTTCCGTTATAGCATACATTTCTTTATTCCTGTCCTTGTATTCTTGCAGGCCAACAAAACAGGACGGTCGCGATATAACTAAACTAATTCCAGAATCATTCATACACTTCATATTTCGTCCATTTTAATGTATAGTCGACCATAAACTTATAGTACACATTATTTACCGCAGTCTAACTAAGCGAGGGCAAGGGAGCAACAAACATAATTCCAACTTTTCAAATTATTTTACTTATATAAATGTTATGTAATTTAATTGTCAATTAAATTATACAAAAAAAAACGCACAAAAATATAATTACTATAAGCCCAAATTTGCATTTAGACACTGCACCAGTTTACCATCCTTGGATGCGTATATAGAAATTTTGAGGAAGCGCATAGAAAGTTTGAAGAAGAAAAAAGCGATCACAAAAGGCGAGCAGCCTGAATACACCGCTCATCGTAACGTCCCGTTGCCGTGCCTTAATTTGTGACTTTGGTTTTATAGAGTTTACGCTGTGTAATTCGGGTTCGGCTCGGTCAACACACGAAGCTGTTGGCACGTCGACAACTACTGTTTTTATTATTGGCTTTCTTTTAAGTAACCGACACTTTACCGATTTCTAGTCGGTCACGTCCACATTGTGCCCCTGTTTGCCAGCGGGCCTTGCCAACTGTATAAAAGAAAGCCGGTAAGAACAACATGTGTGGACGTACCAATGGTTTCACTCTACCTCAATTGTATAACAAATCCTCCTCGATAAACAAATGTGAACGCTTTTTATTTCACTTTGGCTTTGCCGGCAGGTCTTTGCCGCTGGCCTTCCCATGAGCATTAAGCATCATGTGAACGCACCATAATATACTCGGCAGTAAGCTCAACCTTTCATATCACATGGTAAAAAATTACTACTTCCTCATCCAATTATTCCACAGTTAATTAGACTAAATCGCCAAAAACATCAGGTTACGTTCTTACAACTGTGATATTTGCAGATGACCTTTATGGTTTTTATGGCCAATATGGTCTATATAACCGATATGACCATTATGATTTTTAGGACCTGTATGACCTAGATCAATATGAACTTGATTGCCAATATATCCATTATTACCTGTAAGACTGCAATAACTTAAATATGATGTAGCTAGACATGTTGTCTAGCAACAACATTTATGACCTTGATGGCCTGAATAACCTTGACAACCTGTTATTAATTTTTACTAATAGGATCTTTATAAGCCATATGACGTTTATGACCGATATGTCATAAACCGATATGTCATAAACGTTGACTATTTTTATGGATATGGATTTGATAGAAACTTAATAATGCATTCTTATACCTCCAAAAACCTATAAAACCACATGTCATATGAATATTTTTGTTAATCACTTAAAAAGAACACAGGACGTTTTCCACAAAACACCAAACCACACTTTTCTCGACGCGGGTTTCGCCAACCAAGTTGGCATCTTCAGGAGAAGATTAAAACTAAATTCTAACCTACACACTTGCACTATTTATACCAAATTTGTTGCCAGGGTTCACTGAACCGTAACTGTCTTTGTTTATCAGAGCAAACAGTGGACTGGTGGGTATCGGACCATTGTCCTTATTCATACTATTGTTACACTTAATGACTTCTAAACTTTCAAAAGCATCCAACTCTCTACTGTTTGTTACATTTCTAATTAATTTTAAATTATTTATGTCTATCCTATGGTTGTTGTCAAAAGCGTGTTGGGCAACACAAGATTTTTCTGTTCTGCCATATTTCAAATGAACCATGTGTTCTTTAAAATCTAGTCAATATAGATCTTTTTGTTTGCCCAATATACTTTTGATTACACTCTTTACAACTTATTTCGTATATTCCTGACTTTTCGTTGTTGTCGATTTTGTCTTTGGCTGTGTTTTTTTTAATTATAAACCAAATTGATATTATAGGTAGGATGTTCTCTTAAATGTATGCTTCCTTAAGAGAACCCTGTACAATTCCACGACTTTTCGTAGAGATACTGACAATTCGAAATTTGCTTCGTTGCCATATGAACCTAAATTCACCCGCAGACTAGATAAAATTTTTAAAAATGTTAATATCAATTTGGTTTATAATTCTAAAAATAAACTACAGACGCTTTTGGGTAACCCCAAAGACAAAATCGACAATAACGAAAAGTCAGGAATATACGAAATAAGTTGTAAAGATTGTGATCAAAAGTATATTGGGCAAACAAAAAGATTTATATTGACTAGATTTAAAGAACACATGGCTCATATGATATATGGCAGAACAGAAAAATCTTGTGTTGCCCAACACGCTTTTGACAACAACCATAGGATAGACATAAATAATTTAAAAAATTAATTAGAAATGTAACAAACAGTAGACAGTTGGATGTATTTGAAAATTTAGAAATCATTAAGTGTAACAATAGTATGAATAAGGACAATGGTCCGCTACCCACCAGTCCACTGTTTGCTCTGATAAACAAAGACAGTTACGGTTCAGTGAACCGTGGCAACAAATTTGGTATAAATAGTGCAAGTGTGTAGGCTAGAATTTAGTTTTAATCTTCTTCTGAAGATGCCAACTTGGTTGGCGAAAGCGCGTCGAGAAAAGTGTAGTAGTTCGGTGTTTCGTGGAAAACGTCCAGTTTTTTGTTTCTACGCCAAAAGTTCCAGTACCCACTACAGAATCACTTTTAAAATATACAGCAAAATTACTCCACTTCCGGTATATCCGGATGTCACAAAAACGCCGTTATTTTAGTGTATGTCTCAATTATGAGCAGAGCATCCCTTAAAACCCCCAGACACACATTTGCCGTGAAGCACCTTGTACATTTCAATATAAAATTGATATATGAGTATATAATTGAAACAAGCTTTGGACGTTTCACATTTCAGCGAAAAAATTGTTTACGTTTTTAATTAAACTCTCTATTATTCACTATTATCCACTTCTGAAACAGTACTAGAAATCAGGTTTCGTAACAAGGTTATATTCATTTCAATTATCAGCAAACAACAAATCACGAAGTGATTTTTTGAACGAAAATTCATTGTTATATACAGTGTGTCCCGGAAATTATACCGCAATATTTTAGAGGCGTGTTCTGCATCCAAATTTAAGATTTTTTTTCCTACATATCCCCATAGGTCCTAAAATGTTCCTAAAGGAACCACAGAAGCTTGAGGGTGTCGTAAGAAAAGGGTATTTTCAGAATATCTCCAAAACCATTTGGGACAACTAAATGAAATTGTATATAGTGGTTATTTGCTATTATTAAAACCAAATAACGTTAGAAAAAAATTAACAATTTGCATTTTTTGCTCACAACGTAATGTAATGATAAACACAGATATCTACGAAAAAAAATACATAATATAATATAATCGTTACCAACTGACAGGGGACTACTGCAATCAAATTAAATTGAGGCAACCCCCATCACATACTACAGGAATTGCCTATGTGTTGCGTCACCGTAAGCCAACTTATGAAGGACATTTTGTATAACATCCAATGATAATGCATGTATAAGCTTATTAAGAAAGCCGGGAAAAGGAATGGGCGTTTAATTTGTTTTTTAGCTTTTTTTATTATTTTTAAATATGTCATTACAGACAATTAAAAAATTGTCTGTTTTAATAAACCTATAATAACGACTTTAGAATTTTTGTTTTAGAGTTAAAAATTTATGATGAAATAGATGTATTAAATGAAAGTAGTCTAATAGTTCTATGGGTTACCGCCAGTGGTTTATTTGCGCAATAGCCGTTGCGGCTCTTAAAATTTTCTTAAGTTAGTAATTCTAAAGTTGTTTGAATTTATAATTATTCTTTCCAGCAATTTTAAACGTTTATTTTAATGTAAATAATAAATTTTATATAATTATTTTTTTTTAAATATTTCCAATTTAAACGTGGAACAACAGTACTGAAGATTGTATAGTGAATTACTTTAATATATTGACCTTGTTTTTTTCTACTATTTTATTAGAATGGAAATAGAATATCATATCATTCGTGTTATCTATTTTTTAGATTGTTCAGATGTATTGGTGTTGTTTGAAACACTACATTCCCCAAAGAAAGAAAAGGAGTGAGATTTGGAGGTGCTGGCAATATTGTTACCCTCCTATTGTCACCTATCCACATATTGGTAAGTAGGTATGTCAGGAAAGTAGACCCGAACAGATAATGAGAAATAAGTTAATATTCCATGCTGTTGGAGTTGTGATGCATATCCGGATCTTCCAGATTTGGGAATATTATAGCAAGAGCAGAAATTAAATTGTTAGATTGAAAACTATAACGAAACCAGTCGAAAACTGCAGAAAACAGCACGAATGGCGAGTGAGATGTAGGTGAGAGGTAGGTAGGTCGTATTGTAAATTTGAATTATTTATGTTTGTATTGCTTATGCTTTTAAATTTTGTGGATCAAAGGAGTAATAAGTAGGGTTGGCCGAGCGTGCCGTAATACAGTGGTGTAGCATAGGAGTGAACGACCGGCCGCGCCGCAGAGGACTTCAGTATTTCGCCGACGTGAAACCTAATTATTATTAACGTTTTCGAGGTGTTTATGCCATCGGCGTTGGTATTACGTTAATACTAAAATGGCATACCGGCAAACGCCTAAAAAATTACCATTTGCTGCCAAAGTGAATAAATGCATAGATTATTTCGAAGATTTATTTTATGATAGCGCGACCATAATGTGTATGAGTCTATAAAGAAAAACTGCTGTGTAGTGATAAACATAAAAATTAAATAGAGGGTATGCCGTTACCAAGTCACATAACATTATATAACTATCTACCATCTGTACGCAGTGACTTAGTAAAGTTGATTAAAAGTGCATTTAAAAAACATGTCTGATTTAGAGGACGCTCAAGATTTTTAAAAATTTCCAAAATAGTCAAAAATTGATTTTTTTAATATTTGTTCCCTCGTCATGTTATTATTTTTTAGGTTGAAAAAAATGTCGATTCTGAAAATTTGAAATCAATATTTTAATTTCTTCAGGTCATACATATTTTTTTACTTTTCAGAGTAGTGTACCTAAAATGTTTTCGAGCAATCTCTAAATATAAATATTAACAAACTAATTTTTTTTTATTAAATTTGACATACAAAAAGAAATATAAATAAAACACGAGACACTTAAAAAACTGTATAAAAAACTAATTAAATTAAAAAATTATAAATATTTGGTACTTACAATGTGGTAGTCAATTTTGTCTTGACAATTTTTTTTTAAAATCAAATGTGAAATATGTCATTTAAACTTTGATAATTTTTTTTTTGTGAAAACTTTGAGTTTGGTAGAAATGTTTAAGAAATAAAAATATCCTAGAAACTATCAAAGAATACCCTCAATTTTTTTCAGAATTAAAAAAAGAAATTTGAAAATTTCAATTTTTCTCCATTTTTGAAAAACCAAAAATCATCTCTAAAAATTTTGAAAACTTTGAAGGTATTCTTTGACTAATTTTAAGACATTTTTGTTCTTAGATAATTTTTGCAACTCATAGATTTCGAAAAAAAAAAAATTAGCTAAAGTTTTCATAGAATTTTTACGTTCTGACCGCCATATTGTAAAAAGGAGTGATTCAATGATTATATAAAAATTCTCTGTTAAGACTTCAACTATCGTGATCACCCTTGATCATGATTAGAGCATGAATTTCTTCCAGTAACATAGCAAAAAAAAAATCCAGAAAAAAATTGTTTTCGAAAATTTTCACGTTTTTCATATTTAAATCGGCCATATTTATTTTTCTTGATGTCTAATCGGGATTCTGAAAGAGTATCAAAATTTGCGTCGGAATAGTGGTAATGCAATTTTTTTTAGTCCAATAACATACAAACTAAACCCGTTGAAAACTTACTAAATATTGATGTCGTTTGGGCGTTGGTTTTAATGGGTTAAGTATATACTGTATATTATGATGCGTACATTTATGTCCCGCGGCATATTTCGGCCAACTCTAATAATAACAAACATTTTTATTACTAAAATATAATAAATCTTCCTCACTTTTATTTTACCTCACCCTAATATGTTTTACTTACTTCGTAGCCAGAGAGCTAACATTATTTTGTTTGAGGTTTTTCATATTTTCCAAAAAATATTTTAGGAATTCCAACAGAATATTCAAATATTATTGTATGCCATGTTAAAAGGATTTAAACATAAATGTAAAATATTTCAGGTATTATATAAAATAAATACATATTTGTGTGTTTATTTGTAATATTACATTTTACATAGCACATGCTAAATCTCATCTTTGTCTGATCAATTTTCAGGTTGTTAAAACCAGGCTACAGAAAGGCCATTATGTTAAAATTTTCCTCCAGCATAATAGTTTTGTGTGAGGAAATACCATAAAAAATGCTAATAAAATTAACAATAGATACTTTCTTAGCACTCACTGTACGAGTGCATACAAAAAAATGGGACACAAAAGAAAACCAATTCATGGTGAAGTTATGCTTTAATAAATACGTATTAAATACATAATTTTCATACAAAAGCCTTTTGAATGCAGTCTTCTACACAAGAAGTGTAAAAAAGAAAGCACATTACGCTTAAAAGGAAATTCACAGTACAGTTATTTATTCTTAAACTTACAGTAATGACTGATTTCACAGAATATATACAACTTTATTATTCACATACATTCATACACAACTACAAGTAGGAAAACATGATTAATTAGAATATAATGGAATAAATATCTAATTTAAAACTAAAGAGAATAATAAACATGGTTGGATTTTCTTCGTCTCAAAATAAACAATGAATGATATATAATTTGGATGTATAAATAAAGAACAGGTTAAAGAACTGGTTAACAGCAATTCAACAATAGGACATGTATATTGCATGTTTCTAGAGTTTTTATCTAAAATTGCACGTAAAATGCTGCATAAACCTAAAATATTTTATTTATGTCCAAATATCGATTGTAATTCAAATTTAAATCAGATACTGGACCAATTTCTTCAATAGTACCCAATAAAACAAATAAATTATCCATAATTTACTAATTCTAATAACACATGAATATAGTCTGAAACATTTAATGTACAATAAAAACAATGAAATGCTGTACAGTTTAGCAATTTGCGAAATAAATTAATATCATAAAAATATGAATGCGACACTTAGCCCTTTTGCAATTTTTATAAAACAAAAACAAAATTCTCTCTCTAAAACTCGCTGAATTTTTCACTTCAATTATATTTTTCAATTTCAACAAAGTGATTCTCCATTAAAATAGAAGAATCATAAAACGAAGAAACTTCACATCAAGATAAAATTGCTTACAGATTGAGGTATTCTATTTTTTAAATACGAACTTTAAAGGTTGGGATTAACAAAATATTAATATCAGTAAAATTTCAAAATTGTTCAATGTGCAATACTGTGGTATTACACATCTGCAGCCATATCCTAATTTTAAATAACTCATAATGATTACTGAACCCCATAAATCACTCATCTTAATTAGGCAATATTTTTTTATTAACACATCGCTGGTTAAGAAGAAGACTGTCACAAGTCAAAAAAGGTATTATTTTAAAAGAAAACGCTGTTTATAGATTTAACAGATTTAGCAAGTCATTAATATTGGTATTTAGCACTTTGTTTATTATTAGTATTATCGGATTAAGGTTTATTCTAGTGTTAAAAAACTATATCTACATTCGATTTTTACTTAAATTTATGTTTTCACTATTTTTTCCAAAAAAAAAACCTAGTTTTGTGACTGTTTTGACCAATTATATAGAATAAATTATTCTAAAATTCTTAATTTTCTTAAAAAATTTAAAAATACATACAATATAACAGAACTTACCTTTAATGAAGACCGTTTCAATTTAGTTTGTGACACTCTAACAAAACTAAAGAAAACTATAAAGGCACACTTAGAAATGTGACGGTCTTTACTACAATTTACGACACCATTCCTGTAACAATTTGCGCGCAAAACTAGTTAATACGATCTTTCCTAAAATCCATTGTAAATATCCCACTTGTGTCATATGACAGCAGCCCCATCTAGGAGAGACTAACCAAACTTAAGATGTGACTCTTTTACACATAAATGTACAGTTTATTTACGACCATTTTACAGGAAAAACAGGTTGTTTATGTTTTTTGAGTTTTTTACGGTCTTCTTCTTAACCAGCGATATGTTTAATAACAGTGTACATAATGCAACATATAGATACACATAAGATATATATGTATATCTTCTTTTTTCACTGTCAGTTTATTCTTTCTAATTATAATCTTTTTCTTTCTTGGTGGTCATTCATTATGGAACTATAACTTATAATGCGAGAAGGCATCAAAGCAAATACTGAAACAAAGACGAAAATAAAACGAAATTTTCCAGTCAGCCTTTATGTAACCGGAAATAGGTATATTTTTCAAATTCATCGAAACCGAGTCGAAATATTCGTGGTAATACTTTATACTCTAAAACTATGTGTTAATGTACCACATCTGAAGTGTCACCGTATTTTTTTAGGAGCATGGTCACTATGGAATTAGCAATGTCATGTTTGAGAATGCAAAAGATGTTGCAACAAAAATATGTTATATTGGAGTTCCAATAAAACACATATTCGAAGCAGATGTCTGTTGGAACGAAATGTATACAAAATGAGTATAATGTATATGTTGCAACAAAAATACGTTATAATGGAGTTCCAATAAAACACATATTCGAAGCAGATGTCTGTTGGAACCAAATGTATACAAAATGAGTTACAGAGCGACATACCTAATGCCTTTTCAGTCAAACTTAAAACCTTGACTTTCAAAACCTCTTTCGTTAACAAGTAATAAAAAATATTTTTTAATCACCGCACCTATACACTCTAATAATTGCCAAACTTCAATTGTGAAATATAAAATGACTAAATCTAACAGGCTTCATACTAGAAAAGAATTAAGAGGTAAATATAGTCGATTTCATTTTAGAAACATCGCGGTTTAAAGTCATTCGGGTCAGTCATAAAGATAGTCAGCAAAAGTTTCATAGTCACCATTTTGTTGTTATCCATGTTTTCTTCTCACTTGTTTTCGTTCAGTTTAAATATCGTTCCATTTTATATTATTGAAAGTAAATATGTAGTTTACGTTAACATAATGTAAAAATTTAAAATTATAATAATTATATTAAAATAAAAAAGAAAATTATTATATTAATTTATAATAATAATTTTAAAATTATTATAATAATTATATAAAAAAAAATATAAAAAAAAATTTAATAAATATAAAAAAAAAAAAATAAAATATTTATTAATTTATATAAAAAATAATATATTAATTTTAATATAAATTTAATATCCCTATTTATATAAATTAATTTTATAAAAAAAAAAAAAAAAAGATATTGGAATGGTCTGCGTGTTAAAAAATTATACGATTTTAAAGTTATAATTTATTATTTTAATAAAAATTATATTTTATAAATTTTAAAGGTATATAATTTTAAAGATTTTAAAAATAGAATCTCTTCTGTCATTATAATAATTATAGAGTATATAAAATGAGGTATAAAGTAATTAAGTAAATACAAAATAAATATAATAAAAAAATTTAAAAAATGTATTTAAATTATAAATAAGGAAGTTAAAGTCTATTTAAATTTATTTAATTAAATATATAGTAAATTATTTTTAAAATTTTAAATATATAAAATTTTTAATATATTTTTAATTGTCGTATATTTAAAGGATTATAATTTGATATTTGTTATTTAAAAATAAAATTAATCTACTATTATAGGGATATTATAAGCTATAAGTTTAAAAAGTTTTTTTTTTTTTTTAATTTTATTTATAGTTTATTTTTAAATGTTTAAAGTTATTTAGTTTTTTTATCACTTGGATTCCATAAACACGGATGCGATTGTATTTTTTTTCCACAAATAAGAAAACAATATATCATTCCATTCCATCTCGACAAAACACGCACGACGATTGTTTTAATCAACGAATGAATCACGAATGTGATCTGAGACCGATTCGTCGACTTCGGTCACTTTGTTCACTTTTTCTTTGATGATTCCTCCAAAAACCGACAACAAGCAAGCGCCGCACAACGAATCGCATCGGCGCATTGCATCATGCCCACTAGGCAATAATTCGTGAAACATTGCGACGAATGGACGCATCAACGAATAGTGAGTAGGCCGCTTTACCATTTCAACGTTTTTTTTGTCCTTACGCTGGGTCTGCCACTTTCTTGTTTCTGATTGACGCTTCCAGTTTGCCAACACAAAATAGAAAACGTTTTACTGACTGGCTAAAATGGTCGAAATGAATAACTGCATTTGAAAAAACTTCCCTCAAGTCCTCATATGCAGTTCTCATAGAATATATCCAATTTATATTGATTCTACTGCCAATTCTAAAATAAATTTTAAATAAAACATGTCTCTGTTTGTTCTTCTTAAAAATTAATTCCATTATTTACTTTACAATTGTGATAGCCACTTCAAAAAGTCTGATAACGAAAAAGTTCTCTATTTCCATCTCGTTCATAACCACATTTGATGGCTTTTTTTAATGTCTCGTTATAATGTGTACCTTATGAAAGTAGTAATACGAGGGTGATGCCAAAATTAAGATCGCCAAAGCGCTACAGTCACGGAGATTTTTTGGCAGCAGGTTTGGCCACTGCTGTATTCAACAATATGTCCTCCTTCAAACAAGCGGTTGCTGAGTGCGCTAAGTCGAATTTTCTTGGGTCGATCGCTTGGCGATATGTCCACCCCCTGCCCTGATTCAATATTGCAAACAATGAACTAGCTCTGCGATCACATGCCTATGTAGAAGTGAGGTACGTATACTTAATAAAGCTGTTTTAATGTTTAATGTTTATAAAATGGTTTTGCAACCGTTATCAATGCAGTTGTCAATTACCATTTCATGGTAGGAGGCAGCATTATCGATACTTGGTTTTATTGCTTATCTCCTGAAGTTTCAAAATCCACCATTCAGAGGATTTTGTCTGAATACTCCGATCTTGACATAACAGATTTAACGACTTCGCGAATTCCACACTTGATGGGAACGGCGATCAGAGATTGCATTGATAACGGCTGCCAAGCCAAGACGATACGACGTAATATACTCAGCAACCGCTTCTTTGAAAGAAGAAAGATGACCAAATATATCAGCAGTGCCAACTGCCTTCAAAAAACATTCCCTGTGGCTGTAACGCTTTGGAGACCTTATTTTTGGGTATCGTACATGCAGGAGCATGCAGGTTTTCACGGCCTTATCATATTAATAATTACCGTAAATAAAAACAAAAATAGAGTTTGGGATGATACAAATATTAAATTCATGAACAGTGCTATGTATATTTAAATCTGAAAATACCCCATATTAAAAAAAAAAACGTTTTTTTACCAGATTCGTCGTTCATCATACAAATTCTCATGAGAATGCCTTGTTCTCGTCTTTAAAGACTACATCCTTATTTCTACGTCAGTCGAACAAATTTTCACATTGCGTTGTACTATATAGCCTTTATATAATGTTTCGATTTATTTGGATCATATCATTAACAAGATCAGAGTGATTAAATTCCGTCACGTCAGTATCTTTAAGACTAGAATTACTAATAGTATTGGCGCTATCGTAATTTTCCGAATAGAAAACAGTCTTATCTACATTGTCCCGTTTACTAAACGGCTTACAGAACTTCAGCGGGAGAAAATAAAAATACTTGTTATGTTCCGGGGTACTTTTCGACAGTCTGTTTTTGATAAAAAACGATTTGCTGCGCTCGTACATCGAATTACTTCGGCTGGAATTTGAAAAAAAACTAATCCGACTATTCTGGGACGCTTTAGAATCACCACGACTTTTTCCTCGTAAATCGTGGGGCGAATGGTCTTTTCTGCATTCTAAAAAATTTTGCCTGACTTGGGTGACTCCGTCAGACACTGATCGCTCCATGTTTCTCATTGCCGGAGGAAATTTTCTGATCGTTGTGAAGTGATGAATCGTAGACTCTTCGGGACAACAGCACCATGCAGAAAACGTGGCCTGCAAAAAAGAGTTTGTGAGACTATAAATTCAGATTTATCCATTAAATTACTACTTCGAGGGGTTTTAATCAAAGACTACAGCTTCTCTTATTTTGCAAAATGACAAATGTCACAAATTATGTTCATCTATTTGTCGCAGTTTTAAAGTTAAGATATTCTCACTAAATGGATAGGTAAGAAACAAAAAGGGGATATCCTTTATATACAGGGTGCGCCAGATTTGATGTTGGACACGAAAGAATATTATATTTCATCAAAAAATAGATGTTTTTTCTTAAAACGCTTCCTTAAATAATACAGCGTGTTGAACTGGGAAAATAAACATTTTTCTTAATAATTACTGAACTAGAGGAACCGACACCAAATTTGGTACACGGCATTCTGAAAGGGGTTGCCAGAATACTCAAAAATATCAAGCCTCTTATGCGACCAGGAGCTGAATGAATTAAAATCGTGTTATCCGTGAAATCATTTGACAAAAAAGGAGATGTAAAACTAATATTTTATTTTTCATACTGTTGTGATCATTAGTGGTCATTTTTTTATTGAAATTCCCCTTTAATTCGAAAATTTAGAATTTGCTGATATTATATTCATGACTTGTGCAATGAAAATGATGAAGCTGCCGTAGACGTAGACGATTCTGAAAGGATAAGTGTCCATCTGCAAGAGTTTTTGTGCGAAGCTTTAACTGCTTGCGTGAGACAGGATCGTGTTGGCCAAAAACATATGAAAACGCACCAAATGCAACAGTTCAATGAAGATGCTAACGTATATTACGCATTTTTGACGAAAGTCCATCACTAAGTATTAGGGTAAGTAGACAACGTATTCCGCAAAAACTATTCATAACACCTTTTCTTGCGATATGAGACATGCTTCGTTTTTCTATCCTGTCCAGATAGATTATCAATGAGATAGAAAATTGATGATAATCACACCTTTGCTTCAAAAGTATTAAGTACAGATGAAGCTACGTTTACTCTCGAGGAAAAACAAGATTTAGAAATCAACATCTTTAGTCAAATTGCACGAGCACTATAATTACGATAATTTCAAGTAAATGTGTGGTTAGGGTTCATTGGAGGTCATTTGTGTGGTATATTCATTTTTCCAGGGCGACTTAATTGCAAAGAATTTTTGCGCTTGATTGCTGAATCAGAATTGTGCTCCTAAATATACATAATGCATCACTATTGGATTCAACTGGGAGGCACACTCCATCACTTTATTCATAATGTTTGAGAATGATTGGAAAAACATTTTACGAGAACGATGGATTAATAGAGAGGGGCCAATCCCATGGCTTTTACGTGCACTGGGTCCACATCATTGGGTTTGGTTGAAACAGAAAGTATACCAAATTCCAATTTATAATATTCATATGTTAACAAATATAATTACAGAAGCTGCAAATTAATTAAAATATAGGATATTTCGACTGAAATATGCTATATTGTGTGAATGAAAATGTATTGAAGAAAATTTGAAAAGCATTTGCAGCAAGCAATTAATGTAATTAATTGCATGTTCTTTTGTTTCCTTTTTTTATTTAAATAAATCAAGAGCATTGCTTGCTTTTTAAGTCCCGTTAACTGTAATTTAGCACGATTAACTTAAGCTTAAATAAGCATAACTTAGTTAATGCTAACAATGATTATATTAGTATTAATGGGCTAAAAATCTGATAAATACAGTGGCGTACTTTTTTTATGAAATGAAGCAATTGCATTTGCAGAAGTACATTTTTGTAAATGCCTGACCTTAAATTTGACTGACCCTGTACAGTAGGGCGGAGCGTCACAGTCGATAATTGTCTGATCGAAATATTTTGGGCGGGAAAAGTTGCCTTTTAGCCTCAATAACAACTGGTTAAAATTTGAAAACGATCTGTTAACATCTTTTGCCCCCGACAGAAGCTCAAAATTTGCAAATTTTAGTCAAAAAATGAAAAAGATGCATTTTTAAAAAATATGTTTTTTAACGTTATCGTGTTTTTTTTCGTGGCACAAATAACGTCATTTGCTTTATAAATTGTGAAAGGGGGTTTTAAAACATTTTAGACAAACTCTTTTTTGCATCTTTAGTTGGCTGAAATACTCCTCATTTTAGTGCTATAATGCATAAATCTGTGTATTTGTCGTTTGTATCTGATCTGCACTTTGTATCTGATTAGATAACATATAATACATTATCTAATATATTATGTTTAAAAACATATGTATAGTTAACATATTATCGAAATAAGTAATAAAACAATGATAAAGCTCACTGACTAACTATTGGAGCAAAGGGGGGGGGGGAAATATATGTAGTTATTATTAAATGAAGTACCAATAGTATAAATAGCTAAGACTGTCTACAAAATCATATTATAATTAATTTCTTAGCAGTCACGATACAGAAACAGATGAAAAACTTCTACTCTACTACGGTCTCATTATGACTTTAGTCATGTTTTACTGATATACATAAGTACAAGTATTTACAATATTATATAAGAATGTATTTTTTCATTTTGACCTTGGATGCCCTTCATAGTGCATAGTCACATCGCATTTTAGTTATTATATTTGTAAGTAGATATATTTATTTCTCACACATATAAATATAAATATACAGTGCCATCCATAAAGTTTGCATCATATGGGAAAATTGTTTGTGTTTGCGTTTGAGAGATTATTTTACCGTCAGTTGTTTGGGCATGTCTTTAAATTAAAATAGCGCCCATCAAACCTAGTAAAAAGTTCATAATATACGAGTAGCATACGAAAATTTGAAATCGACCAGTGTAAACTACCTTTATTTTCGACCTTAGAGAAAAATATTATAAAGAAAAGGTATTCCTTTTTTAAAAGACTAGCACAAATATGAAGTTTTAGTGTAATATGGTGAAAAAGCGGTTCCTGACATTTTTTTCAACTTACCCTCGTACCATAATTCTAACGAAATCGCTCATCATTAAAATCGTATTTTTTGGAGACTCTTCTCCAGGAAAAATATTGTTATTCTTCAAAGCAATGTAAATGGGCAAGGAATATGAATTATAAAAAGGTCAGCAAAAAATAAACGAATTTTTGGTGGAAACTTCATTTTATGTTCAAGAGTAATATAAAAAGTACAGTTCTGCGTGTTTTAGATGGCACAACCAATTTACTAACAGAGCTACGAGTTGCAGATAGGTCTAGAGGCTCGAACTGAAAAAAAACCATAAACACTGAAGCAGTAGTTATTCAGACAGATCCACGTTTGACTATCTTGCTACTCTCTAACATCCTTGAGATTTCAATCAGAAATGTTTCATCCTCCAGCAAGATGGAGAGGATGAAGAAGACTACTAATGAGTGTCAAGAAGAAGAGGATGAGTGTCATTATTAGAAGGTCATTATTACTGCAGATGCACTCGAGTATGTACTATGACGATCCCGAGGTGGAGCACCAAAAAACACAGTGAGTTGAAAAAGGAGGACCTCCGCAACGGAAAGCACGTGTTAAAAAATTGGCCGCAAAAATTATGGTCATACCATTTTTTCACTGCAAGTGTGTAGATCATAGGTATATTCACAGTAGCAGGGTGAATGGCAGTGGCAGTGTGTATAAATTTTTATGGCAGTAAATGAAGGCTCATATACCAAACAAGTGATCTAAGTTAATCAGCAAGTGGAATCTACTATAAGACGACTGCGTTTAAATAGCTACCAAACGCAGAAGATAAGACGACTGCGTTTACTAAACTAACTAATAGAATAATTAGACTAACTACTAAAAGGATTTGCAACCAACTAACTCAAAACACACGATTTTCTCTCAAAACAGAGTGGTAAAGATAATACCGTAAACAAGTAAAACTAAAATATGAACCATTTCAAATCTATAGAGCTTATATTCAAAGTGACACTTACCTTGAAGGCTTTTCGAAATTTTCTAGACATAATGTGGTAGAGAACTGGATTAATGGTCGTAGAAACGAAATACAGCACTCCTGATGTATGCATCAGGTATAAGTAGAAGCTGAAGAATGTCTCTTGAGCTTCCTTCGAAGCCGATGCTAAGTAAACTGCCAAAAGTCTCTGCGCGTGAAACGGAGCCCAACATATGAAGAAGGCAACCACAACAGCAACTGCAAAGAAAATATTTCATTATATACAATAGATAATTGTATTGTATATTGTTTATCAATAATAACGAGCCATAAAAAACGTCATCAAAGTTGGCCGAGCAAAAAAAGACGTATTTCCATTCTTAATCTTAAACGTATAACCTTATTTAATTGTCAAGGCTGTTACATTATGTACAGGGTAAGTATTATAAATGTTAACCCCCTTTTATTTTTGTTATTTCTGGCCGATTTGGTTCATTTAAAAAGTGATTTCGAGCGATTTTTAACGTAGTTTCCGAATATGTTAAGGGTTTTTGAAATATTTGAAAAACGGTGTACAAAAAGTATGATTTTTTTAAACGGAATACCCTGTATATTCGTACATATTCCAATTTATGGTTCTGTTCTGAATACAAATATATATAATTATAGCATATTTGAATAAGGAGTTTTTGAGTTATGATGAAATATATAAAACAACAAATCTATATATATTGTATATTTATAGAATTGAAATTTTACCTACGAAAGCAAATTTTAATTTTGTATATACGTCAAAGTGGTTAAAAATTATTTTTTCCAATGTCAAACCACCATTGTTTATCGGCTACAAAAATGGATTTATGCAATTTGTCAATTATATTTATTGTAAAAGAATTTAATGTATATAGCAAAGTGGTTATCGTATGATATCATACGATATTACAATTTGTCAATTACTTTGTGACTTATATACTACTATATTATATATTTAACAAATGTCACAACAAAATATGAAACAAAAGGAGATACAGAAGGATACAAATAAAACAGAAATATCAAACTTACAAACATTAGAAAATAATTATTACATTGTATCTTCAACATAACTTCCATTATTATTCTATGCATTTGAAACATCGCTGTAAAAAATTTAATCGGACGCTTTCAAATACCGCTGCATTTTCGTTAATAATATTTATTTCTTGTCGTATGAGCTGTTCTAATTGCACAGTGTCCCCCGATAGTTCTTCGCTATAAATATTGTTCTATTCTTCAACTTTTTCTTGTAGTAAGTTAAGATAAACTTCATATGTGAGAGTATTTAAAAAAAATGGACCAATTATTTTGTTTTGGTGTATCCCGCACCATACATAACAGTTTTACGTCCTTGTTTTTTTAATTTTTTCACCATATGAGGATTTTCTGGGGTCCAATGATGATTGTTATGCCTGTTAAATAAACCAGCAGTAGAAAAGGACGACTCATCAGTACAAAACACATTATGCAAAAAATCATGGTTTTCATTATATCTTTCGATTATTTGTTGACAAAACACTATTCTCTGTCGATGATCATTTTCAGTTAAATGTTGAACAGGAAGGATGTGAAAAGGTTTATATTTATTCCTTTTTAAAAGTTGCATAACGCTACTCTGGCTTAAATTTAGATCTTTAGATATAGAATAAGTAGACCGACTTGGATCTTTTATGACCGATAATAAAATATTCATCTGTATTTCCTCATTAATAACATTCCTCGTTTTTCTTCTAGATGCATAATTTAATGAATTTGTATTACAAAATTTACTGTAAATTTTCTTGAACGTCACTTTAGCAGGCACAGTCTGATCAGGATACCGCCTTCCAAATTCCCCTTTGTGAAGCAGTCATATTTTTATTGTAATATAAGTATATTTCTAAAATTTTACGCCTATTTTCTAAACTATTATAAGGCATAATACATTTTTTCTAGCACACAATATTAAATTAAAGAACCCCAACAGAAAAAACACTGACTAATGTTAACCAGTTTGACGTTTATACAAAAATAAAATTTTGTTTCCATAGACTACGTCGTAAAATAGGGTAATATGGTTTAGATTTGTCATTTTACATATTTCGTCATAACTCAGAAAATCCTTATCCAAATGTGCTATAATTATATATATATTTGTATTCAGAAAAGAACCGTAAATTGAAATATGTACGAATATATAGGGTGTTCCATTTAACAAAATCATATTTTTTTGTCACACCTCGTATATTTTTCAAAAAATTTCAAAAACCGTTAACAGATTCGGAAACTACGTTGAAAATCGTTCGAAACCACTTTTTGAAAGAACCAAATTGACCAGAAATAAAAATAAAAGGGGGTTATATTAGTAAATTACCCTCATCGTTTTTCCTAATGAATTGTAAATGAAAATGTAGTTAATTTTATTGCGGATATGACGGTATAGGGTTGCCTTTGCGAAAGTGCGAAGAGTATAGTGTTGCCGCGATTTAAAGTGTGAATAATTGAGTAAGAGATAAGGCGCGACGGAGAGCACTGCAGTCGATATTTTTTTTTTTTTTTGTAATAATAAATGTATTAATTGTATTCAAAAATTATTTTCTTTTATTGACCCTGTTTTATAAATAAAAATATATTAGTGTATGTTACTTATATATTGTTAATTTACTATATACTTATATACCTAGCAGAAGTTCTGCATGCGTTAAACTGCAAAAAAATACGGAAACATATAAATGCAACAAACTCGTTCTCATATTTATTACTAAAATTATTATTATTATTATTTTTCTTACTATTAATATTGTTCTTGTTGTTTATATATTTTATTTAGTTTGTTATTTATATATACCAGATTTTCGGTTGAAATATTGCATCTCTTTTATCGCTTTTTAAATACTATTATTTCATTATTATTAATTTATATTCACACTTCTCAGCGTAAACGCTGGAAAACATTCACCCATTCAACATGCAGACAGTGATGGCTTGATATCCCATCCCCGCCTCCAGCAGGAATTAGACTCAGGCTAGGGGAGGAAATTTATCCTGTCTCAAAACATTTCTAACAATGTGACACGTTTGTAGTACAACTGCCTTCTGGCCACTTCTAATAATATTATAAAACTGTCCTAATGCCGCGATGTTCTTGGTGAATCTGGTCGTCATCGGCAGAGGGAGTCTATGCCGATTTGCTATTATTATTATTAACATTTTTTTATTATGAATGTTGTTGTTAATTATTTACTCCAGAACACACAACTGTGTCCTTCTCTATCACATATATTAATACGTGCAGTGCTCTCCGTCGCGCCTTATCTCTTACTCAATTATTCATACTTTAAATCGCGGCAACCCTAGACTCTGCGCACTATCGCAAAGGCAACCCTATACCATCATATCCGCAATAAAATTAACTACATTTTCATATATAATTTATTATGAAAAACGATGAGGGTAATTTACTAATATCAGTTCACCTGTTTACACCTGGCAACCCCGTATACGGCGGGAAAAATGGTATGCAACCTTACCTGGACGTTTTATGTACATCTTTGGTTTTCGAACTATGGTACTATTTTTTTTTTTATGAAAAAAGAATGACCGTAATGACCACAAAAAATTGCATTCAATAATTTTTAATTAAAAATAGCCTTGCGTGGATATGGCGCGGTAACCCTAGCACATTGTATTGATTTATACATTTTATTGTATAAAATATATATTTAATTAGGAAAAACGATGAGGGGAGGTCGACTTAGTTCGGGATCTTGTACTATAACTGTTTGAATCGTTTTTATGAAAACCTTTCTATACTAGCCTGTGTTACACTGTGATTAAATATGTGGCAGTTGACATAGACTGAAAGTATTGCACTGTATAGCACACGTACAGGATTTTCTTACTATATCTGTTTGACGACCCAAGTATAAATTTCCCATGTTTTAATTTTGCTTAACGTTTTTTCCAATTTTTTATATAAATAATTTAAATAAGTATAAAATGAATCGCAAATCGTCTATAAATAGAAGAAGGATACAAATTAATGGATATGAAGACATAAATTAAAAGTTAAGTGTGTATTATAAAAAGTATATTTGATTTCGGAAGATTAAAAAAACTTGTTTGAAATGCAAATAACTACAGCTTCTGGCATACACCAGGAAATTTATCAGAACCGTATAAAGGTGTAAAATGACTTAGAGCATTAGTTTATAATATATAATACCGAGTGATACTTGCATTACAACCAAATAGGGTAGACTAACACGTGCTTATAAAGGAGCATTTATCTGGAACAAACGTAAATATTTGCAAGATATTGAGAATTATGATTATGCTGTAAAATCAAGTTGAGAATTCACTTGCAACAATAAGCAAGCAATATTGTGAACACGTTTATCGAACGTCGAATAATCGAATATTGAAATGATCGACATGAATAAAGAGAGAGGACAGATATTATAATAGTTATTTAGAGTAGGATAATCGGTGCCGCTCACAGTGGCGTATTCGTCCTTTGCGATAATTTTTATTCGTTGTAAATATTATACTTACAATTAAACGAAAATTTAAAACACTTACCCTCTTAAACATCATTAACTTGAGGGTTGTCGCTGCATTGGAATTATGGAGGATACGAAGTAGAACGCGGCACCGATTATCCAACTCTAGACTTATTACAAATAAAGACTCATTCGTATTGTTTGGACGTCTATGTGATTTTGAGTTACTAAGATCGCACAGACGTATGGTTTGGCAGAAACATTTTTTCCGTCAATGGTTAAAACGTCAATCAAACTCGAAAATGGGTCGATTCTTGTATGTGTATTATATATTCTAAGAGATAATCTGCCACAATGTAAATAAATGCATACTTTAGTAGGGTTTACTATGGTATCCCAAAGAATGGAAATAAATAAATTCAACCAGAAACTTGGCAAAGCATCATTTGTTTTTTATGAATTGTTTATTGAATTACTACCTTAGCCTCCCCAAACTCCCTATCTAAACATTACACTTTTGGGATCATTTATATCAAAATAGTTCAAACCAAAAAAAGAACCTAAACCAGCCTTTACTGCTACCTTAAAGCGTATTAGCTCATTTAAGTAACATTTTCTTTATATGTGACATTGTTTATATTTATAAAATATATCCATTTTATTTCCACGCCCACTGTATGTATAGATTTAATTTATACATATACTACCCTGTACAATGGCAGTTCGTTAAATTCAAACGTATGGAAAATAAACCAAGATTAAACAAAATGATTGGAAGGTTGGGTGGTGAATTAGAAGATTTTTCTTCGGAAAGCTACCAAAAACGTATGTATACATGGGAATTACTTAGATAAACACGCGCGTACGAGGGTAAAACGTTTTAGCTGGAAAAGGGCAATTTTTGCTCCGACCTAAAGTGAATTTGGTTCTCCTTATCGCGTAAACGTGAATTCTGGGAGCAGATATTTTTGTCGTTATTTTAGCATGCTAATCAAATGCATATTTAATGCGGATTTTTTTCTTATTACCAGGAGGCCACTTAGGGTAAATTGGAGTTTCTAGGCGCGGCTGCTCAATTTTTTAACTCGCTTATTTTTTCGTTAGCCTAATCTAAAAGAGGTTATTTTTTGATAGGGACATGTAACCTTGATTTTCTAAAACCAAAACAATACAAAGTCAGGGAGAAAGTGGATTAGGGAAAATTACACAGCTCCACAAAAAAAAAATGTTTTCGTTTGCAGGGGTCTGACTATGTATACTATATGTGTTTTGGGTCGCTGAAACCGAAATCCGAAGTCCAAATTGCTCCATCAGATCCGGTTCTTTTCCTAACCTCAAAAAACAAGCCTAAAACCATGTAATTCAATCTTAAATTATAATTTGATAAACACCCAAAAGAAATCAAATAATCATATATTTCATCAATTCCATAACCATATAACCTCAAAACTCCATAACCTCGGGCCCCATAACCCTCAAAAACCCAATAACCTTATGATTCTATAACCCCATAACTCAGTAAAAAAAGAGACATATACGCGCTTAAGCAGTGTAAATCGATATGTTTCAAACGGATTTGCCCTTCAATCCCAGTACCACTTAACCTCAAAACCGCGTGATCCTAAAACCTCAGTCAGTGTAAATCAATATGTTTGAAACGGGTGTGCCCCTCAACCTCACTACCACTCAACCTCAAAATCACATGATCCTAAAACTTCATAATCTTATTTGGTTCTAAATCTTTTTTACGGTTCTAAATCTGATATGATTGATTCAGATAGTATACCACAAAATTTGTGTACAATTGTACACAAATTTTGTAGTATCATTCCATATTTTACACTACTTTTGTGTTAAAACTCAATCAGATTTAGAACCGTATAAGATTATGAAGTTTTAGGATCATGTGATTTTGAGGTTGAGTGGTAGTGAGGTTGAAGGGCACACCCGTTTCAAACATATTGATTTACACTGCTTGAATGCGTATCGAAGTCTCTTTTTACTGGTTTATAAGGTTTTTCAATTACAAGGTTATGGGATTTGAGGTTGTGAGGTTTTAAGATCACGCGGTTTTGAGGTTAGGTGGTACTGGGATTGAAGGGCAAATCCGTTTCAATCATATCGATTTACACTGCTTAAGCGCGTATAAGTCACTTTTTTACTGAGTTATTAGGTTTTTGAGGTTATGGGGCCTAATGTTATGGAGTTTTGAGGTTATATGGTTATGGAATTAATGAAATATATTATTATCGGATTTCGTTTGGGTTTTTATCCAATTATATAATTTTTAGCTTGAATTTCATGGTTCTAGGCCTATTTTTGAGGTTAGGAAGAAAACCGGATCTGATGGAGCAATTTGGACTTCGGATTCGGTTATAGCGACCCAAAAAACATTAGTATACATAGTCAGACCCCTGCAAACGAAAAACATTTTTTTTTTTGTGGAGCTGTGTAATCTTTTGGACCATGATATTCTCGAGGTTCCAAATAAGCAATATATATATATATAGTAACTTATTTCGATACTTTACTTCATGTTGAGTTATTGATTCTGTACAGTCAAGGTATGATAGTGGAAATACTAGTTTACATACTACTGCAAACACAAAATGTTTGTAAAATATCTTACATACAGTGTTGGGTAGCTATCCATACAGTGACGGGTAAAAGTATTAAACCACCTAAATATCTCCGAAGATAATAGAGATATTGATATGAAATTCCAAACGAAAAAATTAGCTTTAAAAGGCATAACTTCAACTTGCCTTGAAGTATACAGTTTTCATAAAACGGTGGGTGATCTACCCAAGTTACTTTTTTAAATGGAATGCCCTGTATATGTTCACATTTTCCGATACTCTTTGAGGAGATTTTAACGAACATCCTTGGTATCTGAAATTAATATTTTGGCAGCTACAGACCAATAAATTTCTTTATTTTTATAGATTTTTTTTAGTTTGATAAAACTTTTTTCATTAAAGACTAACAAATTAAGATAAAATCTAATTATTATTAGACTTCGCGACAAAAAAAAAACATTTTACTATTGACTAATTAAATCCTGAATAACTATAAATAGTTTAAAATGAAACGTTGGCAAACAAATTTTGCCATTATTTTTGTCCAAAACCTCAAAACTTGTCGTCAATTATTATCGTTAATTGTCAAACAAGAATCCTCACTAAATACAAGATGCTCGTACGCAACACCTTCAAATACTGAGTATTCAAGATAGCCAAAAGTACATAATCGAATCATAGGGTCATTTTTTTTAATAAAAATTTAATCAAAACCAAATTCTTAGTTCTTTTGAATAACTAAACAATTCCTGCATTAGAGGAAAAACGAAACAGGAAAATTCCTATTAATATATGGCTGCAACAGGACGGAACACCACCTTATTATTTTCGTATTGGTCAAGATTGACTATCCACTAATCAAGACTTCACCCACAGGATAAGAAAAAGGTGAAATTATGAAATTGAATGGCCTGCGCGATCTCCCGATCTTAGTCCACTGGACTATATTAGTTTCTCTGCGATTATTTAATTATCTGAGTATAAAAGTTTATTGTCAGGGACACTTTCCATAATTGGATAACAGAATAGCTGAGGAAATTGAAAAAATTACTATTAGTGAAGTAAGTAATAGTGAAGGTTACAAGAGAATTTACAGATAGGTTAACTTACTGTCATTCTACGTCTCATAGATTAATGACATATTAAGATACTATTAATTACACACGATTAATAAATATAAAATCAAACTAGATCTTATCTCATTTCTTTAGCCTTCACTAAAAAAAGTTTTACGTAAAAACTTTAAAAACTACGATTTTCAGGAGTCTGTAGCTCCCAAAATCATTTGTCTGTAGCTACCAAAATCGTTTGTCTGTAGCTCCCTCACTTTAGGCACCAAATACCATATATGAGTTCGTTAAAATCATCTCATCAAAGAGTCTCTGAAAATGTAAGTATGGAGACATCAAAAAAAAAAAACGTCATCAAAGTTGGCCGAGAAAAAACGTATTTCTATTCTTGATCGAATTTATGACCTTATTTACTTGTCAAGCCTGTCACATTATATGACAGCCAGTGTTTATTTTACAAATTGTGACAGTCACTTGTCAAAAGTTTGACATAACCGAAAAGCTTAGACATGGCCGCTATTTCCATCTCTCGTTCATAGCCAGAGTTGATGACGTTTTTTTTTTGGATGTAGGGCATTCTATTAAATAATAATAATAATAATAATAATAATAACTTTGGAATATCACCGTTTTTTGTAACACCCTATACGCTTCAATCTTCAAGTAGCGGCGTTTAATGTTAATTTTCACATTTACAATTTCGTATTAATATATCTATTAACTTCAAAGATTACATGCTTTCACACTTTTACCCATCACTGTATGTATGTACCGATTAATATGTAATTAATAGGGCATGTGAAACAGCTGCTACAAATGTAATTATCAGACCAATAATAGGAGAAATTACTAATTACGTATTGCGTATATACATATAACAGAAATTACGCGTTTGAAATTTGCTGTATATGAATTCCATTAGTTTTGATTTCCTAAAAGAAAGTCAATTGTTTACGAATTTGACTTTTACCTAATATAAGTCGATGTTGATGTAAAAATAACACAAAAAAATTAAGTTTGTAGATTATTCTATAGACTAGTTTATTTTTGTACATGATGATTAAGGTTTAATTAAATCCAACATCTTGCAAACTAAAAATATTTTGGAAAAATCCTCGAGTAGCTCAATTTTTATATATAGACGTCACCACTTTTTTATACATGACGTCAACGAACTTTTTTCATAACACGCCCTATATTTTTATTTTTGAATCTCCAGCAACCACCAATTCAGTTTTTTTTATGAAACACCCACATATGTTTATGTTCATTGAATTCCACTTATTCGGATGATTACAGCGGTACAACACATGTCGTTTTTTCTTCCACAGTTTTTTTTAAATATTTTTTATTTCCATCTTAATTTTTAGTAAAAGCAAGTAAAGTGGTATTTTCTTATACAGAAATTATATTCATTTAGCTAACACCTTAGGAGAAAGAGAGATAGGGCACTAAATAATAAATCGACCATAACTTTTTAAATATTTAAGATATGTACAAAAAAATGTTAAATAAAAAAAATAACACACAATTAATATATCTTTGTAATGGTAAAGCAAAAAAGGTATGTTGCTGAAAAAAATTTTTTGAGGCGTCGCGTCTTGACATCGTTAAGACATATTTTTTATTTTTGCCTTAAAGTAAAGGTGAGTAAAAGTGATACCGTTCACAAAAATTAATTTCTCTCAGCCGTTTCTGAGAAAAACTCACTTTCTACGATAAATCGATCACTCTGTACATATATAGGTAGGTAGATTAATTTGAAGCATAATATTCGTATTTTTTGAGAAATTCATTATGATTACAAGTACATACACTGGACAACAAAAAAATTCGGACACCATTATTATACTACGTTTTCATGTGTTTTTGTGAGGAAAATGTTAACAAAACAAAAAATAACAATCAGTAAATAATACTTTATAGTCTTCTAGCTATTTTATTTAAAAATGAAGGGGGTTACCTCAGCATACTGTTAAGAAAGTCACAAAAGTCAAAGTTTTACATCGTATTTTGAATATTCCATAACACGTCGAGCGATAGATTAAATAACATTTTCTCGACGGATTCGAAAACTACAGAGTGTAAACTACAATTCGTCCATTTACTTTGTTTCATTTAAATGCCATTAAATTGGTGTAAAAGGCCTCTGAACACCGCGCGAAATTTGCTGGTCGCTGCCGCCTCTTCCCCTTGCCCCCCTACCACCTGTACCTCGCTCGGCTGTCAGCGCGCCGCCGAACATTTTGCGCGGTGTTCAGAGGCGTTTAACACCAATTTAATGGCATTTAAATTAAACAATGTAAATGGACGAATTGTAGTTTACACTCTGTAGTTTCTGAATCCGTCGAGAAAATGTTATTTAATCTATCGCTCGACGTGTTATGGAATATTCAAAATACGATGTAAAAAACTTTATTCGACTATTTTGCAAAAACTATTCATCGGATCATAATCCAGTTTTTGCACACTCATTCTTCGTGATATTACATACATTTTCCCACAAGATTGACTCTTCTAATGCAAAAATACTCGAATTACGAATTTAAAAAAGCCGTTTTTAAGTGAACAAATTATTAACGGCTTTTTTCTTGCAATTTGGCCTCGATATCCACAGGAGTGCAGGTACCTACTCGTACGTATTGTTTGTGAAGATACTTGTTTCCATACAAGTCAAACAGTTCCTGCTTGAGTTTTAGGCCACTAATTTTGGATCTTCACGTACTTTGTTTACAATAAATCTCTCTTCTATTCTTGATTAGGTTTCTTGGGCGACCACTCTGCACCTTTGAAACAATCCTGTCTTCGTCTTTATAACGTTTAATAATATCTCCAACTGTACTTTTCTTCAAATTTAATATATTACTGATGTTGCGGATCGTTTTCCCCCTTTTCATAATGATTACTAATTGTCTTATCTCGAAGCTTGTATTTTTAATTTTACGGCCCATTTTCGCAATTATTCACCTTTACACTGGCGCTATTTCGCTGCAGTTTCGTGGGAACTACAGAAGTAGTCATAATGCCATAGCTTTTAAGTTGGCGTCACATACGTATTGTCCCGGCGCAGCGCTTCGCGTCTCCTTTGTTAGGATTGTCCGAATATTTTTGTTGCGTTACTTTTCGGTTTAGTTAATAATTTTGTAACCCCCTTCATTTTTATATAAAATAGCTAGAAGACTATAAAGTATTTATTACTTGCTGTTATTTTTTATTTTGTTAACAATTTCCTCACAAAAACACATGAAAACGTAATATAATAATGGTGTCCGAATATTTTTGTTGCTCACTGTATACCATCCATTTTATTATTTGCATAACTTGTTCAAATAAAAATTTTAATGTGCTTCCATCTAATTCGTGTAATTTATTATGTTAGCTTTGTTAAAATTATTAAATAGTATTTACATAACCGCCAAATGTCTTCTCTTTCGTACTTTTTAAGATTTACAAGGTTTAGTTTTAGAGTGAGTCAGAGGCGTACGCATCATAAGTGTAATACACAAAAGTAACTCAAAGGTTTCCGTAGTTAATTATGTAATTATATCACACTATTTAATAATTTACATATAGCGGAAGCTGTACAACAGCACCAGCTATCATGGGAATACTGCAATAAGTACGAATTGAGGCGACCCCCCCCACCATTATATGCTACGCGAGTTGCCTATGTGTTGCGTTACCGTATGCTAAGGGGAGGGTCGATAAGGCCAGTTTTCGACCCAAATTGGATTTGAGTGAAAAAATTTGAAAAAAATTCCTGTCAAATCAGTAAATACTACAGGAATTTTTTTCCAATTTTTTCACCCAAATCCAATTGGGGTCGAATACCAGCCTTATCGACCCTCCCACTTTAACGATTAGGAAGTATAATGTAAACAGTGAAGATCAATTGCCCTTCGCTTACAAAAAATGTGACAACCTTGCGATTATGATTAACCAATCCATTTACTAAAAATGCCATTGATTTCCATATTACATTTGAATTAGTAAATGGGATGTGACAGTCAATTGATCTACACTTGGGGAGGATAAATATTTCGTAAGGTGATTCTCAGCATCGACTTGACCTTTTACAGTTTCTACATATATTTTTCCTGAAAATAATTTGTCGATAATGATATATAACTTCTGTAAACAAAAAAGGAGTTTCTCATCACTCATCTTATTTTTATAAAAGGTCAGATTACGAATTTTGTTATATTTAATAGAACAACTTTAAGTTAAAAAAAGGAGGAAACATAAACAAAGCAGGAGAAACATGTCATTACTAAATATATACTTTGTAGATATTTTCTTAAATTATTACAAAATGTGTACGCTTTATTGTAACACAGGCAACTGACAATATGATTCTCCTTAGATAACTGTATAAGGGGCATTTCACGCCAACTAAGTGAGGTCAAAAAAAAATTGTGTTTGAAACATATCAGAATCGATAGTACTTGCTAAGAAACTAACTTCCCAAAAATTTTAGATTTTTTGAGCCACAAGGAGAGGGATGGTGAGGGTGAGAAAACAAATTTTCGTTTCGACTCTAGACTTTCAATTGTTCTCGGTAAACAAATGAAAAACATTTAAAAAAGGTTGCACTGGTTTTCGATGTGTTTTTTTGCGTAGAATACGATAAAAATATTTTCAAAATTATTGGGGGTAATTTTCACCCTTATTTTGAGGATTGAAAGTTTAAAATCGAAATTTCGAAAACTATGACACGATATTTTTTCAATTTTTTTATTTAATTTCTTTCTTTGTTTTTGTACTTTCGATTAATGTTTAATTCATAATGGGCGTCTACCAGGAACTGGCCCAAAAAACGACCCAAAGATGAAAAAACGTGGTTTTAGCCTCATATTTTCTCATCTTGTAAGATAGTAAATAGCAAGTGAATAATATATTCCAAGGTTTTTGGGGTCGCTGATTACGAATCTAATGTCAGATTTTCAAAAAACAAAATGGTGGATCCAGTATGGCAGTCAACTTTTAAAAAATGGCTAAATTTTGAAATTTAAAAAATACCATCGTATTCTACGGGAAATTTTAAGTCGAAAATGTATGTGACGAATTTTTGTCAAGAGCCACCGTTATCAAGAAAAAAATCATAAATTTTGGCTCTTGACAAACAACAGGTAACGTTGTTTACCTGTTGTTGTATTTTACGTTTTAATTTCCTGTGCATTATTATCAAACACTGTACTAATTATAATAAATTAATTAAATGGCAAATATCTCCTAAATGGCTTATTTTATCGAATTTCAACAAGAGGGTGTGAGTCAGTTTTGCTATTTTCATACACAAAATGTCATGTGTGCAGAAATTTGGGATCGTGAATCCCTGGCTTCATGACCATATTGTAGATCTGTTTTTACTAAATTAAATTTCTGTTATTTCTAAAATAAATATACACATAATTTCTACCTAAATCTAAAATTTTATTCCCATCCAATGGACAGTTCAAAAATTATAAACAAAATTCAAACTTTGAAGGCCTATAATTCAGAAAAAGTCGGTATTGTAGAACTTTATATGAAATTCTAATATTATTTTGTCTCCAACAATACGCTCCCGAGTTTTTTTCCTCCCGAATAGTACCGAAACATATTTTATAGAATATAACATAATATTCATCTGAAAAAGTTATATGTAGATGGTAAGCAATAATATATGATGTAATATATGATTGACTATTAATTCATGAATACACAAACATAAAGTTTGTAAAAGATCATTGAATATTTCCATTTTGTAAATACACATAAATCATAACACTAATGAAATTAATGAAGTTTCGGTATACAATTTAATGAAAAACAAACAAAGATATATTATATATATATACGTACGTACTCATCCTTTTTTTCGATTTGCTTCCATCAAATACATACCAGATAAAACTTGTTAATTATTAATTAATTGCTCTTTGATTTCCCTAATAGCACTTGTAAAAATTGGCATGTAATCTTTCATTTACGCCATATTTGCGTTGGATTATATTAACGATTTTATATATCACGGAACAATGCGAGGATTAAATCATTTACAAAATTTTGTGAGCGGTTCGAGGGGTGAGCAATTTTTCACAATTAGAAGACAGTATTTTCACAATTAGTAGAATGTTCGATGGAAAATACATTATGAATTCGGTATGAAAACTGAGCGACTTTTTTATTTTATTAGAACCCTAATTTTGTTTAAGCATTTTAAAGCACTAAAACTAGGGCGTTATTGATATAAGCTATTCTGATTATAGAGTCTAGATAATAGATTTTTTATTTAACTTAATTTTGTTACGAAATTAAAATGGGGCGGAAAATTTCCAATATTCTTACAAAATAAATACCTAATTGAAATCGAGAAACTACATATTATTTCTATCATAATTTCAAAAAATACTACAAATTGTTGAGAAGAAAATCATCACTAATGTTCATCAATCATGTTTATTTATATTTATTTAATACAAATTTTTAAACGACAATAATCATTCATGAAAGTCATAATTTAAATGTTTAGTTTGTAAGACCCGTAAAAATGAAGGTGAAGAATGAATACACACTTTAAACATACATATACCACAGAACTTTATTAAACAGCTTTTGTTCCACTCTAAAAATAGAAACATTTTTTGGTTTCTGTTCTTGTTAAAAACTAGAACCTGGGTATTCTTAAAGTCCATTCACATGATACAGTACTTTTGTCGAAAATGATATAATTCTTAACAAACTCGAACGACAAAATTATCATTTGCACAGCTGTTACACTTATATTATATATATAGTATTACAGATTCACAAATTTTATATGTTTTATTTCAAACAATAAAAAAAAGCAATACACTATTATTTCTTACAAAACTTTATTTCTCTTTTATGATCAGCAAATAAAAACAACAGGTAAAAAAGTCTGTAATAAACTAAACGCTTCATTAATATTTGAATAACGTCTGGACATTCCAGGAAGAAAACCAACGACTAGGAATTATAAAAAAAAATAATTTATTTGATTTATGTGATCAAATAAATTAAGAAACGCAAATTCACATCTAGGATATTATAATTATTTTGGATTATTAGTGGTGTAATTATTGATTTATTGTGAAATACTATTTTTAGTTTAACATCCACAACTCGGGTTATCTGATCTATTATTATGGGTTATTTATTATCTATTTAGTTACCAAATATGTAATGAAAGTTGGGATGTGCAAAAGGGGAAACTTAATAATCCGATCAGAAAGTTACAGATTACCTAGTAGCATTTGTTAAAACTCCAATTGTTTGGGATGTGTGGTTCGATATGTGTAATTTAATTATTTGTGTACATATAAAATACCCTTGTTCAATTATACACATTAAGGTGGCTCAAAAAATGGAATATTTTTTTCACGTCTCGTGTGAAAATATATTAATGTATCATGTTATAAACGCCCCCTTGAAAAATCAGCTAAAAAAAAAATTTTTTGAGGTCGCTCAAGATTTTTAAAAATTTCCAAAATCGTCAAAAATTTTTTTCGTCAAAATTGTTATTTTTTTTCTCATGTTATTATTTTTTAGGTTGAAAAAATGTCAATTCTGAAAATTTGAAATCAATACTTTAATTTCTAAGTCACTCAATTTTTTTACTTTTCAAAGTCGTGTAAGTACCTAAAATGTTTTCGAGCAATCTCTAAATATAAATATTAACGAACTATTTTTTTTTTATTAAATTTGACGTACAAAAGAATAGAAATAAAACACGAGACAAATAAAGAATTCATAAAAACTAAATAAACTAAAAAATTATAAATATTTGGTACTTACAATATGAGTCAATTTTGTCTGAGAATTTTTTTAAGTGTCATGTTTTATTTCTATTCTTTTATACGTCAAATTCAATAAAAAAATAATTAGTTCGTTAATATTTATATTTATAGATCGAAAACATTTTAAGTACACTACTTTGAAAATTAAAAAAATGATGGGTGACCTTTAGAAATTAAAATATTGTTTTCAAATTTTCAGAATTGACATTTTTTTTCAACCTAAAAAATAATAACATGACGAGGAAAAAAAATTAAAAACAAAATTTTATTTTTGACGATTTTGGAAATTTTTAAAAATCTTGAGCGACATCAAATATTCCATTTTTGGGCCACCCTAATATACCTACATATTATAATATATATTTTTCTAGTCCGGTTTATTTTTAGCTAGTTTAATTCTGTTCAAAATATTTTTGATGAGTATTCATAATTAAGAAGTAAATTATGTTATTGAAATTATGGACAAGATTTGATGAAGAAATTATTATAGGACTTAGGTTTGCGACAATTCCAGTTCATTTATTTTCATTGTGCATTCATTTTCATTAATTAAATTAATTAAATTAAACGAAGACAGAAAAGAAAATTTAAATTTGACCAAGAATTTTGTATAGCATACAATATGATGATAATAAATTCTCTTGGCAAACTGTTGGTAAAGAATGCTGTCCTTTATTAACCAGTTGCCACTGAAATTTTCGACTTTGTTTCGATCCGAGTTTTTGTTGATAATAATTTAACCTGTTAAGTTTAACAGGCATTTTAGGTGTTCTGTTTAATGACATTCTAACATTGAGCATATCTATAATATGTACTTTCAGAGATATTCAAAGAAAGATAAGAAAGGAAAGCAATTTGTCAGTCACAGAATTAGAAACCACAAGTCGGTTGTCTGATGTCACTGTTATTGTTTTTCTAACTAATTTTTGTTTTAAATATGAATTTTAAATGATGATATATTAAAGTCATTTTAGGTGTTCTGTTTAATGATATCTAACATTGAGCATATGTATAATATGTACTTTCAGAGATATTCAAAGATAAGAAAGGAAAGCAATTTGTCAGTCACAGAATTAGAAACCACAAGTCGGTGGTCTGATGTCACTGTTATTGTTTTTCTAACTAATTTTTGTTTTAAATATGATATTTAAATATCATATATTAAAGTCATTTTAGGTGTTCTGTTTAATGATATCTAATATTGAGCATATGTATAATATGTACTTTCAGAGATATTCAAAGATAAGAAAGGAAAGCAATTTGTCAGTCACAGAATTAGAAACCACAAGTCGGTGGTCTGATGTCACTGGGCGCATTCAGGGACGCTCAGCGGCTGAGTAGCTAACTTAGCTACTTCCCTGAATGGACGTGGCTGACACTTTTTAATCTCAGCGGCTGACCAATTTACTAAGCCTAAAATATTATAGCTGAGATGCTGACTGGACAATAATTCTATCATGATTCTCTCTATCGTTTTATCTGTGCTGTGAGCAACTGAATTTTAACCTACTTTTAAACTTATAGAAAAACTACTTTTAAGTTATAGAAAAGAAAATATTGCTTGTTTTTAAACAAATGTTATGGAAAAGAAAACTAACCTTTGTCCTTTAAGTGTCTTTAAGCACAGAATATGGCAGGGAATTATGAATTCATGATTTATGAAAGTTATCTATGCCATAGAACATATTACGTTTTCTAGATCTTTGCCGAAACTCATACAAACGATTCAGGGAGTGTTAAGCCGCTGACTGTCAGAAAAGGCTAACTACTAACACATAGCGGTCAGCGGCTGAGCGTCCCTGAATGCGCCCACTGTTATTGTTTTTCTAGCTAATTTTTGTTTTAAATATGTTCGATACATAATTCAACCCGCGCATGCTCACTGAATACAGTTTATGACATGTTCGGAACTCGTTACTGGAACAAGCCTTATGTTCACTTTGCAACTCGATATTTGGCACGTGCCATAACTTGGGTAGAGTGGGGCGCACAACACGGCAAATAGATTGTATTCCGCAATGTAATGACGTTATTTGATTGAACTACGATTGTATTATTTACATACAGGAGTTACATTTACATGCAGGAGTTACGATGTACTTTATTCATATGGCACATGTAATAGTACTCCACTTGCGTTCAGACCCATCCTGGAATCTACTAATAACCTACGAGCTTAATAATAATCACTAAATAATATAAACACTGAGAAAAAAAACAAATACTAGATAAAAAATACTGTTATTAGCTATATGACAACTAATTTTGGTAAATAAGTGTGACAGAAATATTTCTAATAAAACAAACACTACAATTTTGTTAACATTTTACATGTTAGTTAATCTAGCTTGTGCAGTTATTAAAATGCCCTTTTCTATTGAAGCGATATCTTAAAATAAAAAAAATGCCAAGAGACGTTTCTTGTTAAGCACAAAAGTTTAATAAAATCGTATTGAAAAAACAGAGATATTGGTGTACATTTTTTTAGAATCCACTGACTATTCACATGCATGCCTCTGATAGTGCTGAAAAATATACAGCCAAAACGTTTAACATGCCTTTTATCACAATGTGTAAGTAACAATAAATCAATTAAAAAGTTATATAGTTTTAGTTTCCTCCACAGATTTTCTCAAAAAACCTATAAAAATAAAACTTTCTGTATCTCAAGAAGTAAACCACTTAGGAAACAACTGATATGAGTTTTTTATACGAAGTTTTTCAGATTACTGCCAAAACATGCACTATATCATGAGATTTTCCTAAATGAATTCCACGCTCCGATCTCAAAAACTAAGCCACTTAGGAAAAAAATGTATATGACCATTTCTTCATGAAATCACTTGAGGAAGTCTCTCCTTAAGTTTTTCAAATTCCTTAGGAAACACCCTGTATATGTTGGACGTTACTAGACAGTGCAATGAACAGTTCAGTGTAATAAATAAGGCGTACGCTTCATAAAGTT
>JAPWTK010000473.1:82500-300000 GCA_029963805.1 Aromia moschata
ATCCCATTTCAATTATGTATTAGAAAGAAGTTGGTCAGTTGATAACTTTCGGACGGTAAAAAGTATTTTATATTTATTTTATCCCAATTGGTCAGACAATAAGGGTCATTTTAGTCAGTTTTTTTCACCTGAAAGTTTAGAAATATTTTTAACCCTGTATCACGTTTGTTAATCTATATCATATGCTATGATACACACAGGTTACAGGTTAAAACAACAATTATGACACCATAATTGTGAAACCATTCCATTAAATTCGAAAACCCATGATATATTATAGTTTAGAAGGTAATGGGCAATATGTAAGAAGAAGTAACACGCCATTCAGTGTAGAAATTGGTGTTTTATGACACACAAGGCAATTTTATGAAATATTTTTTCAGTAGCTAATAAACGAAAAATATACTTTTATAGTTGAAAGGTAATATTTCTACTGCTCTGTAATATGGTAATACAGTAGAACCCCAATTATCCGTGCCCCACGGGACCGGACGAGGCACGGAAAATTGAAAAGCACGGATAATCCGAACATTTATTTCTTACATATGTACGCATACATAATAAAAAGATAACAGAAAAAAATAAATCTCATATAATTGCATAAAAAACAGAATTCTACATAAGTAAACTTTTACACTAAATAAGAAAAATAAAAAACTCTAGATAGATAGGTTAACTTTAAAACTTTAAAATGTTGCATTTACATAAAACGGATATGTATTTTAGGTAGCTATGCTTTTGAATAAAAGTCTGTCACTTTGATCTGTGTTAAAATTCGTCTATCGTTTCCGTCGAGTAATTTACGGTAATGCTATTTTGATAAAACTTCAAAATTTCAATAATGGGAAATCATGGCACAAGGTTCTACTGTATTTTCATCTAACATCTCAATCGAAAGAATAAACACTGATCATTAGTATTTTGACCTCTCTGAATCAGATTTCTTATAAATATTAAAAAAATCATGAAATGACGACACTCGAAGAATCCATAACAATCTCAAGTCATTAAATTTCAAATTTCAACCTTCAGTTCATACAGAATAATTCAAATAACGACCGATGAAAAATATATTCTGTTCTCTGGTAGAATTAATATGTCATTACCCCCCCCCCCTGAAACATTTATTGGTTTTGGGATTCCTGGTCTACGCCCATCATGAATTAAAATTAATCGAAAGTCCAAAAAAAAAGAAAGAAATCATAAAAAAATGAAAAAAATCGTGTTATAACTTCGAAATTTGGATTTTAATTTCAATTTTATGTAAGAGGCAATCACTTTAAGTTCAAACATCTCATAATTCAGTAAAATTTTCTGATATGCCCCATATGTACTATATATTGTATTGCAAATTGTGTTGCAAACTGCAACCAAAAACATCAATTCAACAAGAGGCCATAATAAAAAATAAACTCACACAAGTTAGTGTTCACATAATTCAACAATTATTACCAACTGTTTTTTTAGTGCTAACTGTAACGATATTATACTCATATTTATTTGTATTTCTAATTTTGTTTCTGCATTGAGGGTTAATTAATTCTAATTTAGTATAGTTAAATTAGTATAATTTAGTGCTACTATCTACTAGTAGTATCCATACACTAGCAAGTAAGTTTATACACATATGTACTAGTGATGTAACGAATGTTCGCATTCGCGAATATTCGCATATTTTTTGTCATTCGCATTCGCAAGAAACGATGCGAATATTTGGCGAATGTATTTGACAAACAAAAAAGGATATTATATATGGATTGGATGGATATGGAATGATAATACAACTGATATGATTTATAATTTTTCATTTACTTATAATATTTGAATAAACAATAATTATGGAACAGTCTTGAACAAGACATTTTTCTTGTTAATACACTTCAAACACGTTCCAAGACATTGCATTTTCTTGTTAACCGGTGACGTTATTCTTCTAGCGTGTTGAGCCACATTTAAAAACATCCGGGACTTGTGTTTGAACCGTTTGCTCTGTCTTTTTCTTACAAGATTTTTTGTTGGACAGGGAAAAATGTAAAGATGCCAATATTGTAAGGTTAGGTATATAATTCATCAGTTTCCAGTTGTTGTCAAATGTTTTGTTATTTTATGGTAATTTTTACCATAAGCATTGAATATGGACCCCGATTATGCCGGTATTGTAGAAATACAAATAGAGATGGGATCTGTTAATAAAAGACTGGAATACTCGTTTTGGCTAAGCGCATACAACTGTAAACTTGATAAATGATCCATTGGAATCAAAACCTTGTTTCCTTGGCGTTTGGGCGTTTGAGGTTAACTTGACGGTTTAGAAATATTCGTTTTCTTGAAATCACAATTGCTGACGTCAACCTTTAAATACGGTTTGAAAAGTACGTTGAATACTATATATTTAATACTCATATGTATATTGCTATTAGGGGTCTGGAGATGGACGAAATCACCACGGTGCAGACATATACGCGTCTGTCTCTCTCTCGTAACTACTTCGAGTCTTACAAGCATGCCCGAGAATTGAACATCCAGTCACACACAGCCAATTGCCCCACCAAACTCGTGACGCTTGCGCACAACAGGTCAAGTAGTCATTTTCTGTCTCACTTACCCGGTGACACCTCTAGTTACGGGCACCAGCAATATAGGAGTTTAGAACGTGAGATTAACTGGAATATGTCGATAGCGGGGTGGTGAATGATTTTTCAAAAAATTCCCGAACCCCCCAATTTTAAATGTTAACAAGAAAAAAGCCTTTAATGTTCAAATGCAACCCTAGGCTTGTGACCCCTCATTGTAAATGAAGAGGAAATTATTTTTTGTAGGTTGATAATAAAAAATTAAAAATTTATTTTTTAATTCAGTTTGTAGGTTTCGTCCTATAATGTGTTATTTTTCCGTTTTCTTATCCTTTCCTGCAGATCTGCTATGTTGTTGGGTTTCTGAATGTAAACCCTACTTTTAAGATGTCCCCACAAACCAGTGGTGTATGACGTCTTGCCCACTCACGCGCCCAATCACCTACGAAAAAATTCCCGTGTGGGCCCTCTTCTGAAACCATAACCTCTCGTCGGTCAAGTTAGGGTTAAGGGGGATATGACATAGCACTGGCATTAGTTCGCGGAGTAAACGCAACATTTCCGAATGTCATAGAAAATCTAACATTTGATTACAAGTCATCAATAAGTACATAAAATGAAGTTCGACCATCATGGATCATCTTCAAGTAAATCTGAACAGAATGTTTAAATGTTCTTTCCATACAAGTTAAAACTGTAAAAACATCCTGTTATAAATACTTTCATTTATCTCTCGATATTGTGCCTCAATTTTACATGGTACCTTGATTTAGTGGTGGCAAGTCAGATGCGTTTCTCGAAACAAGCGAACAACTTCGCATTGAGTTCGCGCCCTCCCTTTTAAATAACAATTTTTTTTGTTGTTACATTTTTCTATTTTGAAAAAAATTACAAAACGAGAATTTAATTTGTGAGCGAAATAAGGTTTACATTCCAAAACTAACAACACACATTTTAGTACGAAATTGTTGCGTTAAAAATAAATTAAACTATAAATTACGTTTTAATTGTATGCAACCCTACAAATAAAAATTAAAATTTGATCAGTGGTTGGATTCCTCTTTCCACCTGCTTTACAATGAGTGCAAGTCTATACCTGCAAGTCTATGCCTTTTTATAATATCTTGAGTGCTGAGTTTTTAATAGAGATTTCCTGGAGTTGTTTGTCACAATTTTGCAGATTGGCAGTTCTTGCATTTACAGACAGGGGTCATTTGTTTCAGAGTTGAGATAAGACGTGATTAAAATTATATAGAGTTTCAACTAACAACAAATAAGGGTAACATATGCTTATCTCAACCATGAACGTTATCTTTCTTAATTTCCATTTGAGTAATACAATGTTCTTACTTATTTAATTATACTGGGTGTTATAATCTTATATAACATGCATATAAAGTTATTTCGACAAAAAAGTTGACTGTTGGACCACCAAATTATCAAAACGAATTGAGTGTCACGAACTCATTGTTATATACAATCACGTTAGATATAAAAAGTACAAGGCTAAAATACTAAGTTAGTTTCAAATACTGCAGAGAAAAGTAATCAATAAGACTTACTACTTGAATCTCATTCAGGAGATGCTAACTTAGTTGTGTTGGTTTACATGCAACATGTAATATAAAATAATATATCTCTCCAGTAAGCCAATGTTTTGAATAAACGACAAGCAGCGAATTTATCATGAAGACTATGAAGTTTATGCTCGAGTTACATTTCAATTCAGTATGAGAAACTGAATACGTTGTAGCACTTCTCTAATTTGCGATGTGAATTTTGTTTAGTTTTGTTGTCACTCGTATACAACAAAATCACTTTTTTATATACGAGTGTATATGATTTTTGCATTTTAACAAATGTAAACAATTAGGAGTATTAATTTTAACTAATGGCTTTAATTGGTTGGTTGGCATATTCATCTTCCACATATTATATACCGAGTAACTACATGTAGATTATACCTACTCAAAATTATGTAAGCACGCTTTTTTACTTTTTTTTTTAATTTGGCTCAGATAATCTAAATTCATGTTTTACAAAATTTCTTTCATTCTTGTACGTTTTATTTAACTACAGTTTAGTTAAAAACGTGTTTAATGCTAATCGTCCCATATCTTACCTTATGTAATTGTGTGTTGAAATATATTTTCTGTTTTAAAGTTGGCCATAATCCAGATTGTAGTTATTGTACATAACTAACGGGATGCATCTATTCAAATGTTGACCACTTGTTGGACATTTGGTGGACTTTTTATTAGGTTTTTATGTTTATGGACTTTTATGTAATTCACATATAAAAAAATTTGTATCTTTGGGTAACGCATTAAAAAAGAAACAAATTCTTCAAAGTATCAACATCAAGTAAACAAAAGTAAAGCAACAAAATCAAATTTCTAATATGGAAGAATCAAATATGATTAATTCAAATGATCTGTATTAAATCGTATTCGACAAAGGTACATAAGTGAAACGGTGGAAAAGACCTTGACAAAAAGTTGTGCTTATCTTGAGATGCCATTCGCAATAATCAAACTGTAACAAAATGTACAGAGTGTGCGTTAAACTGAAAAATGTAAATTTCTCTAAAGTGAAGTGCTCTTGTTTTTTATTTTTATAAATTCTTTATTTAACAAATTCGTTTGAAAACTAAAGGAGTATTTAAACATGGAAGTAACTGAACTATAACTATTTTATTTTATGAGTAACTGAATACAATGACATGCTATTCAACAGTTATTTCATATTTATTAAAAATAAACTTAAGCAAGGCAAACCGAGCCAAACAAACAAGAATGATCAAATAAGAAAACAATTTTTGTCACAAACATTCATACATTTTCTTTTCTGTAAAACAACTCTTGGGAAGTAAACAATCAACTTACCTCTACATACCAAATTGCTTATTTGTGATTTACTTATTTCAACTTCCTGTTATATATTAAATTCCTGTCCAAAATTTCCGCAATAATTAAAATAATTTTTACTCATCGATTCAATTAAATTAGTAGATAGTTAAATAACTTCGCAAAATCAAAATTTTGTGCACAAAACATTACAAAAGAGGAGAAGAGAATGTTTAATCAAAGAATCAAATGTGTAAAAAAATCCAAAAATTTCCAAGTATATATATTTCCAAATATATTTCCAATGAGTATTCCCAAATAATTCCAATTAAAGATGTTTAAAAATGTTTTAATAAATATCACCACCAAACGCTCTTATTTCGACACTGTTTATATTTCAACCCTGAAACTCACTCAATGCTATAATACGAGGCGTGTAAATTAAGTAATGAGACTAATTTTTTTATTTATTTATTTTTTATTCGAATAGAATTACAATTCACTATCATCTCCTTCTAAATAACTTAATTGAGAAGCCACACAGCGCTAGAGATGGTTCTTCCATTCCTCATAGCAGTATAGGAACTCATATAAGTACTGGAATAGCCTTTAGCTGGTCGGTTACAGTCATTTGAATGTTTTCTATGTTCCCAAAACGTCCCTTGAGGTGACTTTTCAATCTCAGGAAGAGAAAAAAATCACAAGGACAGGAATGTTTTTACTGGCTAAAAAATAGTTTTTTAGCCAAAAAACAAGAGACAAAGCATATTGTCGTGATGCAACATTCAGTTGTTCTTGATGTTTGGTCTTACACGCATGACCCTTTTTCGGTTTTTCAAAAACCTCTCTGTAAAGTATTCATTTACTGTTTGGTCTGGAGGCACAAACTCTTTGTGGTCAATTCCCTGGCTATCAAAAAAGCAAATCAGCATGCATTTGATCTTCGACTTGCTCATTCTTGATTTTTTAGGTCTTGGGGAGCTTGAAGTGTGCCATTCCATACTTTGACGTTTGGTTTGAGGGTCGTACTCAAACACCCAAGTCTCATCACCAGACACGTTCCATAAAATGGGGATCATTTTCAATCGATTCCAAAAAATCAAGACACCTTTCTCTCCTGATGTCGTTTTGTTCTTGCAAAAGGTTTTTTGGAACCATTTTTTGCGCAGATTTTTCTTATTCACAATTTGTTAGTCAAATTCTCATTACCAGTGGTGTGATTCAAATTTATCTCTTCCTCGATCATTCTTGTCGTTAACCGACGATCTGAACGCCAAATATCCCGTGTTTTATCGACATTTTCATCGGTTCTTGAAGATGAAGGCCTTCCGCTACGTGGTTCATCTTCAATCGACTCTCTTCCTTCTAAGAATGACTTAAATCGAAGAACTTGGGCTCTTGAAAAAACACTGTCTTCGTAGGCGTGTTCAAGTTTTGCAAACGTGTCTGTTGCGCTGTGTCCAAGTTTGACGCAAAACCTGAATGCACACGGTTGGTCGAAATTAATGTCATTTTTAAAACACGCAGTGAAAAAAAACTGGTTTACGAAAACAGTCACAAAGAACAAACAAATGACTCTAACAAGTTCAAACTTGTACTGAAGGTGTATTACATGTTAACCTACCGCTCTTCGATCTCCCGTCTTCGCAGTGTTGTTAGATCGGGCGCTACGTTGCCAGTCTCATTACTTAATATACTCACCTCGTATATGTTGATATATTGTCTAGCAAGTGGAAAAAAAATTGGTAAAGAGAAATGAGCGAAAGCTAAACTATTGTGAAAAAAGATAAATAGAAAAAATTAATATCGTATCTTAATATACATATGTATAAATATACAGCCGTCTAAAATTAGACACTGCACGGAACACAAAAAGGAGTGGTCATCAAACGTATCTAAATGAAACTATTTAGATACATATATCACACCCAAAGCTGCAATAGGTGGAGAGACTAATAGGTAGGTAACAAAAATAAAGTCCGAAAATACATTTGTACTGTGTGATTATAATTAATTAATTTCTACTTATAAACTCTAGCCAGTGCATGTGCGCTTTCTTTATGCTTAACGTAACCTTCTGCATATGTAAATACGAACTGATTGTTTTTGTTGGCATTCGTAAATACAGGGCGTTCCCTAAAATATATGACAAGGAATTTGGAAACTTCACAAAAAGTTATAAACATTTTAAGTTGCCAACAAGCGTCATTTAACCATGAGAATAATAATAGCGTATCTCCTTTGTATAAAGTGATATGGGACGAATCGAACTTCATAAAACTGAGAGTCCGTTTTCATACGATACTGTACGACAGCTTATTTGAAGCTATGCTTTGATCTAATCGAATTTAGTGTTCACACTAAACCAAATTTCTATACAGTGTTTTGAGAAATCGTTATCGTTTTTTTTTTGCTGAATATGATTAAAGTAGATAATTATGTATTTGGTTTAAGAGATGCTATGTTCTTAATAGAATTGAGCCGAATATACTGGGTGTCTCAGCTTTTAGTTTACAGACTTTATCTGCTCACCCGGGATAGTTAGCAAAAAACTTTATACATAAAAGTTACTTGAATTCATGAGGCCTATAAAATGACATATTCCGTTTGACATGTGCTAGTGACCTTGAGGTTATGTCAGTGTCAATACAAGTTTTTTAAATGCAATACCCTGTATTTTGCGACATTTTTGTATTTACCGAACAATTCTACACATATTGCATGTAACATACCTTATATCTATCTTCAACCGTTTTCGAGATTTTCAAAGTCAAACAGCTATTATTTCACAATACAAAGAATTTTCAGTTTGCCTTGTCAGTTTTGAAACAATTGAGAGGTATTGTTAAAAGTAATTTTAATCAGATCAATGGGATATTTCAGTAATTATAAGCAATTAGTTTAATAAATGTTCAAATTGAGCTGGCAAACAAGGCAAACTGAAAATTCTTTGTATTGTAAAATAATAGCTGTTTGACTTTGAAAATCTCGAAAACGGTTGAAGATAGGTATAGGGTATGTTACATGAAATATGTGTAGAATTGTTCGGTAAATCCAAAAAATGTCGAAAAATACAGGGTGTTGTATTTAAAAAACTTATATTGACACTGACATAACCTCAAGGTCACTAGCACATGTCAAACCGAATATGTCATTTTATAGGCCTCATGAATTCAAGTAACTTTGTATATACATTTTTTTGCTAACTATCCTGGGTGAGCAAATAAAGTCTGTAAACTAAAAGCTGAGACACCCTGTATATTTCTACATACAGGGTGATTCCTAAGTTGAGTTATATTTTTTAATAGTGCTCAACTATAACAGCGTATAGAAAGAACTATTCAAAACAATCATTTTTTCCAAATATAATTTAAAAAAAACTGAGAAATAGAAAGGTTTCCTTATCATTAATCTCTAAAATAGCGTTTATCCAGCCCTACCTTAAATTTAAAGAATAGGTTCTATAACAAAATTCTAAACACAGAAACGTTTAAGATAAGAAAATACTAGGAATAAATTATTCACAAAATAATCAATAACGTCTTCATTCTGTTTTACATGTTTTACTCTGAACTATATTTTATATATGTTATACATTTTATACACTTTGTACATTTTATCCATTTTATCCATTTTATACATTTTATATATTTTATAGTTTAGACATTTTATAAACTTTTATACATTTTATACTATTTGACATATCAAAATATATGTACTATTACTGTACTTACAGATGATGAATAAATATTATTATTATATTATTATTATTAATAAACATTGGATATATTTTTCTACTGTGTTTCGGATTTTCTTTTCGTTTAAATTGAAGGCTAAGATTCCAATCTTAGCCTTCAATGCTATTTTCGAAATAAATAATGTAACTTTTTTATTTCTGAGTTTTGGATAGTTCTACACGCTATTACACAAAATGGTTTAGTTTTATATTTAAAATAGTTTAGTTTTATGTACAACTAATGTTGTTCAAGGGTGGAAGATAAGCTACGTGACTGAAATCCATCGAATTGTTAACATTTTACTAAATAATTACATAATTTTCTGACTGTAAATGAAGCTATATTAGAAGCAAAAAAATAACGATCAAATTATAGATATTTTGGCATCCTATATAGCACTATGTTAAACAATTCTGATATACGTATATAATGAAGAAGCTGAATATAACTACGAGCTTGCATATTTTTCTGTTCTCTGATTATACTCTGTACCAATATTATAAAATAGGAGAGAACAAAAAGGTCGTCAAAGAATATATAGGTAGGAATGTATAGGTTTATAAAAAAAAACTTATTTGTGATTTTTGCAGGAGAGGCACTGCCTCCTCTGCCTCCCCTGACGAGCCGCCACTGCGGGAAATCCCTCCCCGCAGTGGCGGCTCGTCAGGGGAGGCAGAGGAGGCAGCCCCTCCCCTGCAAAAATCACAAAATAAGTTTTTTTTTTTTTAAACTACCTACCTATAATACTTTTCCTAAATACGGGTAAAAAATTAATTTCCAAAAATAAAAATATTAATAAACATAGGTCAAAGGAGTTCCTGCACTATTATTTGCAACATATTATCCCACATAAACGACGCAGCGCCTAGTCTATCGCCGTTGTGGCAATCCTCCGATCCCAATGTTTTCACATATGTATTTATACGGAATAGCGCTTCGCAACAACCTGCGATACTAACAAATTTAACCCTTAACCTCCAGTAGCATTAAAGGTCATTTAAAAAACTGCATAGCGAAGGCAAACACGTCCACTTCCCACCTCTCACACGTGACAGCGCAGAAAGCGAGTTATTTTATTTCATGAACCGAACAACCTAATCTACAAAATGTAATATACTTTATTGTTCTGTGTTTTGGAAATTTTCGTTGGAAAGTGCCGTTATTCTTGCCGGGTTTTTTGAGTGTTTTGAGTGGTATAGGAGGGTAATAATTATTGAAAGTGTACCATATTACTTACGTAAGTTATTATGAACGTTTTATTTAATTAACTATACAAAATTATAATGGAGGTAACTGGCGAGTGTAGCATTTTGTTTCATAAAAATAACAATACGAATTATCATGACACTCAAATAAATATTCGAACCTGCAATGATACTGTTGAGTATCATATAAAGTACAAATTTAGTCGCCTGTCTTATGAGGATAAATACCACTGACAGATCTAAGTAAAACTTTAATTAATCAGGGTAAGCCGGCTCGTAGTTTTTTTAATACGTGGTATGATAAATGCAAATGGCTAAGTGGTTCTTTAACTTTAAATACATTATTGTGTTGGCCGTATGTATTATTTTCAAATCGTGGAGATGCTTGGACAAAGTCTGGATTTGATAAAATCTTAAAACTTTATCTCCTTCAGTTGACACATTCAAAAAGTCAGGAACATAGTTATGTTTGTAAATTACATATTTTAGACAAACACAATATTATGAATGTGATCAATTCAGTCCGTCAAATCTAAATTGAGGCAGTCCTGGTAAAAATCCGTATTTCATTTCACTGCATCTTTTAATTGTAAAATAATTTGACGGAAAGTCTACACCTTCCCGATGGCTTTGCTGAACCAATAAAATATATTAGGTACATTATGTTAGACAAATGTACTTAATATGTTTTATTGACCAAGTAGAGGTCCTTCTCCTAACTATGCGGCATATTACTAACAATGTTTATCATCACAAAAATTTAGGAAACAAACATTTCTACCAAATATGTTTGCTTCCACAAGAAAAAAGTCACGAGCCGCCACTGATTTCCCGGTGTTTTCTATCCCTACAAACGACAGGTGACAAACGATTCCATTTTTGTTGAATGTTTTCCGAACTCCTGAATATGTCATGTGTCCAATACCATAATGTACAAAAGCTCTACAGAATGTTTCCATAAAAAATGTTACTTTTTAAGGGACAAGGAACGATCAATTAATAAGCAGAACTCGTATTTGAGCATTTTACAAACCCTTGTTATTATAAGAATAAACTTAAAAGATAAAGCAAGAACTGAAAGTAATAAACTGAAGTTATGTAGGATTTTCCAAGGCATCTAGCTTTGGCCTTGGGATCTATATATAGGACATTGTTAAAAACATATCTACAAAAACCTGTCTTTTTAGAAAATCATTGAAGTCGAATATTATTAAAGTGTATACAAGAAGGGATATAAAAGTGTTTGTTCCACATCCGACGTCCGGTTTTGCCAGAAGTGGCTATTATTTCATAAATTTCTTGAGTCACCCTATACATTTTGCATAGATTTAATTACGTTCTTCCTGCATCTGCAAATATATAGTGTGGTATAGTTGTTTTTCTAAGTAATTTTAATATGCTTTTGACTTTCGGTTTCGCCGAAATTGACTATAATTTAATGATTTTTTTTTGAGAGATATTTGGTTTTGTATATTTCTATCTAAAAATCTCTGGGTTGCCATGTTTGTCTTCTATTTCAAGAAATGATTCGTTAAATAGTTAAGGGAAATTATATCTCCATTATTTATAAATATTACTATACAAAATTATATATCTGCAGATTCAGAATGACGAAAAAAAAAACGCTTGTATAGTCTTGAATAATATCCCGCACTAAAATTTAATTTCAATTATTTTTTAAATGTCAATTTTTTTGGGAAACATATTCTTATCAACATATCTTCAGCATTTGAATTTTCTTTCTAGCTGAGAAATGACCCAAAATATCGGCAGTCAGATGGAACACCCTTTACACACATATAACATTGTTTTCAATTATCGAATATAGCGACGATCGGCTATAACGATCTAATACTAATGTATCCTCGATGTAATTAAAGCCGAATTTTACTGTAAATAGTTTTACACTTGTTAAAACAAACTCCCAGTAAATCGGTTTCAAACAAATAATTTAAAAAATGATTTCATATTGATATTTGATAATTTGATTTTTATAACTACCGTTATCTACTTATATCATAGATAATGCAATGTCTCTTTAGCAGCCTTGTATGTGATTTATGTCCAAATTTATTTTTTTAAGTACCTACATTTAATGAATGAAAGTTTAGGAGAATGACTATTAAGAAAAAAAATCGGTATGAAAATAGTTTATACTTACAAGAAAAAAATATTGTTTGTTAAAATTATATTGGGAAAGAAATCTTGAAAAGGCAATTTTCTAGAGGCGACTCGAGCGATATCGCGTCTATAGAAGTAAAAGAGTTACGAAATGAGACCTTAGAAATTTTTATTGCCAAATGGGCTATTGAAAGTTTTTGTTATACTATATTGCCATAATAGCTACCTACATCAGTGGGTATACGAGTGTAAGGGTAACATACGTATATTACTAACAAAATGATTTCTTTCAGATGAATTGTAACTTTTATAATAATGTGACATGGGTTCAAATAAATTTAACCTCAAGTTGGCTGTGGAAAAAAAAGTATGTCAGCTAAGTTTTGCTGTGAAGAGGCAGTATTTTCGAAAATTACGAGTTGAATTCATACAAATTAATTTTAGTCAACACATGCCTACTACTCAGAGAATTATTATTTCTTTCTCACACAGAATTACTAGGCCTTTAAAATTTTGTAAATGCTGTTTCTACTTATAATTCTAATTTAAGATGGTCCTCCCTACATTCTAATAAATATCCTTCAGCTTATTACTTCCGCTTTTGTGTAAACACTCCTAGGGTGAAAAACATCTACAGAGAATTTAATTAGCTCTATATTAGTTTCACGTAATACTGTAAACCTCTGCCTATGAAATCACTACTTTCACATCAGATTTTTCCATATTTAATCAGCCTAAATATCTAAAAACAATCGTTTGTAGTTTTGAAAGTGTTAAATGTGGATATAACCTTTATGGAGTTTATGACCTTTAGTCTTTATGAACTGATGTAGAAGGGCATAGAGGATACCTGTACTGAGCCCCTCTAAAACCTTAAAAACACCTCTCCTTATAAAATTTTTATGATTTTTTATGACCATTCAGAGCTTTATAACCTCCGTCAATGCCCACCATGTCCATGTCCCACTTCGTCCATGTCCAACTCCTGCGATATGTCTACTATGTCCTTTATGTCCTCTACGACCTGTATGATTTTTATGACTCATATGACCAATATGACCTGTTTTACCTTTATGAGTCATCTACAGTCACAGAGTGAGACTCATTATAAGCTATGATACAACATGTTCTATCATAGCTCGTCATAATCTAGGTCATATGACCTATGCGAACTTTGAGACCTTTAGTATGGTCTTTATAACCCTATGACCTGCATGACTTGTATATGTATAACTCATTATGACCTTTACGACCAATATGATCTTTATGACCTTTATGACGACGTTACGACCAATATGACGTTCTGTGTGACCTGTATGACCAAAATGACTGTTATAACCTGTGTTACATACGAGTAGACCGTAATTCTTGTATTGGAAATGGGCGTAGTAGTAAAAATGAGAGCAGAGGCTTATTATTTGAATTCCTCCACCCCAAAACTTTATAAAACCACACGTCACATGAATGAAACGGGACAAAAAAGACAAAAACAGCTTCAAATAGTCTTAGTCTCTGTTGTTCACATTGATGTTTATGGCAACACACCGATTAGTCATTGCAGTGTCATTTCGTGTTTAATGAGTACTGTATTGTTTTGTCTTGTCCTGTCTTGCCCCGACTAACCGGTATACACCCTTTTTTCTAGAAGACTCATCTCTGATTATGTACAGGGTGATCGATTTATCATAGGAAGTGAGTTTTTTTTCGGAAACGGCTGAGAGAAATTAATTTTTGTGAACCGAAAATCACGTTTACTCACCTGCACTCAAAATTAAGGAAAAAATAAGAAATATGTCTTAACGATACGTCGCCTCAAAAAAAATTGTTTAAAACATGCTTTTTATACTTTTGTGTGTTCTCTTTTATATAACATTTCTTGTATATTAAATGTATAAAAAGTTATGGTCGATTTTTTATTTAGTGCCCTATCTATTTTTTTCGTAATCTGCTAGCTAAATGAATATATGTTAATTTCTGGATAAGAATGTATCAGTTTACTTGTTTTTACTAAAAATTAAGACGGAAATAAAAAATATAGCTTATTGATGCTAAGCATCTCGACGTCGTTTTTTTTTTTTTAGCAAAATATTTATGTACCTATTTTTATATAATTTCTTTATTTCAAAAGTTATGGCTGATTTCCCGATGAATATTACTTTATAGTTAATATTGCAATATTTCAAACATAATTTTCCGACACTATTGCTTGTTCAACATACACAGGGATTCCTAATTGAGTATTCAAAATTTCAGGGCTGATAGAGTAAGTCGAAATATTGAGAAAACATTAGTACAGTTTTTCTCCGAAGCTTCTCCTAAGGGAGCTACAGTCCGCTGAAGGGGTTGTTCCGAAGACGGTTTTTATTAAATAACTTCCTAACGATTTGATATAAAAATATGAAATTTTGGCCAGCTGCTAAACTTTTTATATTTAATAATACGCAATAGAACACGTTTAAAAATGTCAATCAGAGGTGTAGAAGAATGGGGTGGTTGGGGGTACTTTTAACCCTAACTTTTTTGTGTGTAGTTTTTTTAACTTTTTGAGATGAAATTACAAAAATTTGAAGTTTTCTGCATAAAAAAGGCACTCTTGTTCAACTCGGTAAAATCGACTTGAACATTTCACTACATTATGACAAACTTATTAAAATTATTAGTGTGCCATGAGAAAACACTTTCCTTTGCGCATTTTTACTTTATCAATTACTTTTAACTGCTGAAAATCCGAGGTTTTTGATCTTTGTCTTCGAAAAAAATTGCAAGAAACCAGTTTTACATAAAACCTTTTTAATAAATTTAACTTTAGCTTTGTAGAAAGTTTACCACCTTGCAATTACATTTAATAAAAATACCTACTAGAGGAAATATTCAATATCAATTTACTGTTCAAAATTACTAAGTACAGTGTAATGCAACAAAACAACAGTGACAACAACTCAGTAAATTAGATAAAAATGATAACAATAAAAACGCAGTAGTAACAAAACAATGGTACTTAAATAATAAGAAAAGCAAAAAACTAATATTGTGACACCACGACATTATTTAGTTTTTAATTTAATTAACTAATAATAACTTATTTAAGTAACTCATCTCATAACTCAAAACGTCCACCATTTGCCCGAATGCACTTGCACAATCTCTTTTCAAGAGAAAATAAAGCCCTACTTAGTTTGTTTTCCACCATGAGCTCGTTAAATGCGTTTTCTATTCGTTGACGTAACTGTTTCTCATTGTTAATAGCTACAGAGTAGATTTTTCCCCATACAGTAAAATCCATTGGATTTAAATCTGGTGACCGTGGGGGCCAGTTTATAGGAGCATCATTTCCACGACCAATCCAGCGATTCGGGAAATGTTCGCTTAACCACCGTCGGCATTGGTAGCTATAATGGACAGGGGCACCGTCAGGCATATACCACAAAGTACCTCGTCTTGCCAGGGGAATATCTTCTAAAAACTCATGAAACCTAGTTGATAAGAATACTTGGTATAATTCTCCGTTTAAATTCCCAGGGATTATGTGATATCCTAATAGACTATTTCTTAATGTGGCAGCCCAAATGTTTATTTTAAATGACTGTTGGTAATGTGGCACCTTTCGTGCATGAGGGTTTTCTTCAGCCCATACATGTTCGTTATGCATGTTAAATACTCAACTTCTTGTAAATGTAGATGCATCGCTGAAGAGAATATTTGCTAAAAACCTCGGATCTTCAGCATGTCTGTACAAAAGTAATTGACAAAATTTTCTGCGCAAAGCAAATCTTGTGGCAAAATATCTTGGGCCTGTCTGTAATGAAAGGGATGCAATTGTTGTTCTTTTAGATTTCGGAATACTATGATTGTAAAATATTTGTCTGTGCTGCCAATCGTCTTGTGCTAATTGTAGATACAGTTAGCCTCAACCGCGTGTAAAACATTTTCCACATTGCGAATGGTTCTGCGTGTCCTGCGCCTTTCGTCAGAGAGAAATGTTTTATAATTGGGCAAATTTCGGTCAGGAAACTGCTCAGCGTAACGTCTTACAGCAGCTCTTGCGCTCCCATGACATTCACCTAAAGTTAGTAACATATCCACATATTCAGGAGGTATATTGCATATTTGCAATAATTATTTTCTTAACTTTTTTACTGCTAGGTACTTAAACAACACTACTTAACGACAAATAACACCTTTTGATAGCTTAACAATTACTGGACGTTTCTGTTAAATGTCATGAATTTGTTTTTTTTCTCATGGCACACTAACAAAGGCCTCATTTTAGAGTAATGTGAAATTTTCAAGTCAATTTTACCTGAAATTCCGGCGTCCTATCGAAGTTGAACAAGAGTGCCTTTTTTATGCAGAAATCTTCAAATTTTCATAATTTCATCTCAAAAATTTAAAAAAACTACACACAAAGAAGTTAGGGTTAAAAGTACCCCCAACCACCCCATTCTTCTACACCTCTGATTGAAATTTTTAAACGTGTTCTATTGCGTATTATTACATATAAAAAGTTTAGCAGCTGGCCAAAATTTCATATTTATATATCAAATCGTTAGGAAGTTATTTAATAACAACTGTCTTCGGAACAACCCCTTCAACGGGCTGTCGCTCTCTTAGGAGGAACTTCGGAGAAAAACTGTACTAAAGTTTTCTCAATATTTTGACTTGCTTTATCAGCCCTGAAATTTTGAATACTCAATTCGGAATCACATTGTATAAAATACATAATACATAAGTAAATATGTTTTTATTTACAACAAAAAATATGTGTAGTAAACCTAGGTTTTGATAGCTGAAATATTGTATAAATTATAATAAAGTTCAGAAATTTGTGCTACAATGCAGAGCTCGACACTATAAAACTCTATGATAATGAAAATATAAACCGTATTTTTAAGCGCCTTGAAAATTATATACGCGTTTAGTTCTTGCCCATGCATACCCACGCCACTGACCGATCTTTCCCGATGTCCCGGGACTTACGTCTGCGCGGTAGTAGGCTAATCTCATGCGAGAACAGTGAATAGATAAATGCAGTTTTACGTGCGGTAAACCGGGATTTCCGAACTCTAATAATAAACAAATATCTTTAGATATCTCAACAATAAATCATATACCTACTTACAAATTCTACTTAAATATTTACAAATAAGTAACATTTGTTATTATTTTTATTATATAATATTTAAAATAAAATAACAACCAGAAAAATTAAAAATTAATTATTGAATAAATGTTCAAAATGCACCACTGTTATTTAAGCACAACTCATAACGTTTTCTTAGTTGATTAGAAGTTACTTTTCTGAAAATATTTCCACCTAATTTAGCACAGCAGAAACAGTTACTTTAATAAATATGTATGTATTTACTCAAAGTTAAGACAAAAACTGTTCTTCACATATACTTTCACAGTTAAATCATGGGAGTTAAAGCTGAATACGGTTTATTACTCAGTTTTTATTTGCATTAGAAGAAATCCTCAATGGTTTGAAATTTAGAAATGGTCTATTTAGTACATTGATAATATTTTTCAGCAGATGTTTTAGTGAGACGGAATAAAATTTTGGGAATCGCACATCATTTTTGAAATAATGAGAATAGAGTTCAAAAAATCAAAAAACTTTTACGAATTATAAAGAAGGTTTATTGTTGAAAAAAATCGAGGCGTCGCGATGATTAGCATAATTAAGACACATTTTTTTTATTTCGCTTTGAGTGAATGTGAGTAAAAGTGGATTTACCGTTCACAAAAATTAATTTCTCTCAGCTGTTTCCGAGAAAAACTCACTTCCTATAAAAATTCGATCACTATATATACATATTTAAGAAATTTAGATGTCATGACGTTACTCATGACATAAATTATATACACCTTTTTTTATTATATTACAACAGGTCTAATATTCTGTAAAAAATTATTTACAAGGAGCTATTTACCTAACAAATACAATCAATAGCATACGCAAGCAGGCAATAAACCGTTTATTTCTGTTTCTAAATACACACATATTACGTGGCAAATATTTAATTTGAGGATATTATTCGCTTACTTACATACATTCGCTTATTTAGATACAGCTTCACATTATTTTATCAAAAAATTTTGAAAGTTGTGTCGTACGTCAATGTAAAAACGTTTTTGAAACGTGATTTAAATAAACGGGATTATTTAGATGAAACGTCCAACTTACTAAGGGAAAGCTATCCTTGTTTGTTGAAAAAAATCAACTGTACGATAAAACTTTCTGAACGCCGTACCTATTTGTCTTTTACTTCAATAACACAAGACGCAGTTAGCAGTCAGCAGGTAATGCAACTTAAAACTTAAATTTTATTTGAACTTCAAAACTTCAGATTCTCCCTACTTTCTATTAAAATGAAAAAATAAGTCCAATATCGCTTCTGTAAATAAGAATTAATAACCCCCTTGTAGTGTTACATGAAGTTGTAAACACCAATTTGATGATTTTTTATACATAAAAAACGTTATTATTTATGTTAGAGAAAGGTACAGCAGTGTACTGTTTAAAGTAAACGACTTTTAAAATTTGTATTGGCCACCAAACTTGTTGAAAGGCCTGTTGCGGCGTTAGGTTATTTCTTTTATAATACACACATTAAGATATTAAATTTTTTATGTAAATGAAAAATAAAAAATTAAACGTGTTCGTTTTATTGCTCTAGATGTTTATTTAATTTATTAATTAGTGGTATCATTTGATTGCTAAATGATTTTAAACTCGTTAAAAAAAAAAGAAACTGGAATTATAAAATACTTACCTATATCAAGTATGTAAATTCAATTTTTTTATTTCATTTAACTTACCAGTTTCACGCAGTAACTGGGTGTAACTGGATTGATTAATACATATTGATTTTTTTATATACGTCTATGTATATAATCTGTATTGTAACAATGTAGACCAACATTATTTAACCACATAAGAGTTTCATCAAATTATAAACTGCAGTTTATCTATAAAAATAATGTAGTCATTTGTACAATTAATGTCTCTATAGCTATAAGTACAGATAGGTTTTTGTCAATAAAAAAATGTATTCCCTTGCATGAGTAAATTTTTTATTAAGAGCTACACAGTCGGTTAAATGGGCAAAGTTGGACAGGGTTTTGAAAAGAATACAGTGACGTAATCAAAATCGCGTTATGTTTCCAGGTTACTGAGTTATCCGGAAAAAACGGAAAATCGCTGTTTTCTTTAACGGTAAACTATTTCTAAACAAGTAACCATATGAAATATTTAAAAAAAACGTTACCAACGGAATCACTACTTCCACAATCAATTTTGCGCATTTAATTAGACAGACTAAACCGCTGAAAACATCAGGTTTTATTCATTATCATGAATTTGATTATGATCTATATTTCCATTATGGCGTTTATGGTCTGTATGACCCCTATGACCTTTATGGGCAATATAGCCTGTAAAACCGGTATAGCCGTTATGGCCTTTATGGTTTATATGATCATTATGATCCTGTATGACCCTTATAACCTATATGGTATCAATGATATAAATGAACTTAAAGATCTCTATGACATGTATGACCTTGATGACCTGAAATGACCATTATGACCCGTATTCTTTACTTTGGATATGGATATGAAAATAATAATAAGAGTAGAGACGTAATAATGTGATATTTGAATTATCCTTCCTCAAAAAACTATAAAACGACGTGTCACATGAATATTTATTGATTTTCATTAAAACAACATATTTGACAGACGCTCCCAAAACAACATGGCCGCCACAGCCTGTCAACATCGGCCCGTCCCTATTGGAAAACCCTTTATATGAAGTTAAAAGGAAAACGGTGATATACATATGTACATCTTTGAGTTTTTTGTTCCTCGGGAAGAAAGGAGGATAGTAGTAAAGTAGCTGTTTTTTTTTCAGAAGACTTACTAACAGTTTCCTCTTGCCATAATTTTGATAACTGGTGCAATTCTTGAAAGCAAAGAGATCGACAGCATCCCATTTTTTGGCGCAAACTTCAAAATAATCCAAATTGTTATAATTTCCATACCAAAATAAAGGAAAACCTGCAAATTCGTGTACATTAATAGTTTTTCTTACTATATCCGCGCACAGGTTTTTCTTTTGCTGTTATTCTCTGTTTGTTTGTGAACGGAATGGTGTTTATATTATTGAAAACATTTTTATTTTATTTGTAAATTATTCAATTTCGGTTCGTAAATAAACAGATATTCTATTCTATTCTATTATACCTACGATTACTACTTTTATGAATAGTAGATTGAATTTTATGAATTTTATTAATAGTAGAACGCAATCTCAACAAGGTGAGATTGCGTTGCTATTTAAAGATTGGCAATTTCTTAAATAATTTCTTGACGAGGACCTAACTGTTGTCGACAGTTAATGACAAAGACAGCAGTCAAACAAAGGAGAAACAGTAACAAGGTTATAATTTATTACAGCTGTTACCTCGTGAACAAAACCTCATATTTCCTCCAAAACATAGGAAAAGGAGGATTGTCCAGAAAGTTAAATGACAAATTTCAGGAACATAACATTACGCATAAATCAAATAAAAATTGCGATTTTTATATTATTGCGTTATTTTATATACTGCGCTGTTATTGCGATATTTTATGTTATGCTTCTTAATGATCATAACAACAATTCTGTTTAGACACTCTCTTAAATGTTTTTCGCACGCTATACAATATATCATGTTCCTATCCACTTTTAAGTCCGGTATACCCTCAAGAATTTATATGCAAATGGTGCGGATCGCTGTATTTTATTGACCAGCATAAAAAACTACGCTTAACTCCCTTAACCTAACTATACTACCTTAACGACCTCCGCCGCCGGCGCCGCACAGTGGGATATAATCGGAAAATCCTGGCCAAAAATCGAGAAAGGTAGAAAATTTGTCAAACTATATCAAATTAGATGTTGTTTGGGAAGACCAAACGTGCACCAGGCCCAGACTGTGTACCGCCAGAACTTGTGAAGGCAGCAGTGGAAATAGCGACATCTGAATATACAGAACTGATGAGTAACCTGCTAATACAAGGAATTTTCCCAAAGATGTGGAAAGAGGCCAAACTAGTACTGATAGACAAACCCCGAAAGCCAGGACAAACGATCACCTCATATAGACCACTATGCCTATTGAACAGCCATGGCAAACTATTGGAATACCTACTGAAAGAAAGAATCAACGACGAAATCGACAGGCAGGAGGACTGTCTATGGCACAATACGGATTCCGCAAGGGAAGATCAACTATTGATGCTATGGCAAGAATAAGGGAACTTCTGGAGAGCGTAAACAGATACCAACATCGGAATAGAGATATATGCCTTTTGGTATCACTTGACGTCAAAAATGCGTTCAATACAGCCTCATGGAGGGGAATTATTGCAGAATTAACCAGACGCAATATCGAACCGTACCTGATAAGGATGATTAAAAGCTATTTCAAAGATAGAAGACTACAAACATGTGGCAACAACACTATTGATATAACATGCGGAGTCCCACAGGGATCGGTCATAGGGCCTCTCTTGTGGAACATCTACTACGATGAAGTGTTCCGACTAAAACTTCCCATAGGTACAACTCTAATAGGATATGCCGACGATCTGGCACTTGTGGCAAGGGCTACGACAGAAACACAACTGATTCAAAAAGCGAATGAGGCAATCAGAATAATAGGAACGTGGCTGACAGAGAAGAACCTAGAACTGGCACCTCAAAAAACGGAAGCAATTATACTATCGGGTAGAAGAAGCATCAAGCAAATAAAAATCGAAGTAATGGGCAGGGAAATAGAAACAACAAACGAATTAAAATATCTAGGCCTACACATTGACAGGGGAATGACAATGAAAAGCCACATCACCAATACCTGCAGAAAAGCGGAAATATCAGCAATTGCCCTCAATAGAATAATGCCCAATATTAACGGACCAAGTGCGGGAAAAAGGAAACTATTAAGCGCTGTAACCCATTCGATTATACTGTATGCAGCCCCAATTTGGCACAACGTCACCAGGTACAAAAAATATGAAAACATGCTCAAAAAAGCGCAAAGGAAAGTGGTGACCAGAATATGCAGTGCATATCGCACAATCTCTACCGTAGCAGCGCTAGTAATATCGGGCACACCTCCCATCAGGCTTCAAATCGAGGAGAGAGCAAGGACGTACGGCAAAGACGAGGATACCAAGCGGCAAGAAAAAGAGGAAACAATAAGGAAATGGCAATGAGAATGGGAAGACACAGTAGAAGTGGGACAATGGACAAAGAGGCTGATTCCAAATGTCGCAACATGGACTAATAGGAAGCACGGAAACGTAGATTACTACCTCACACAAATGCTATCCGGACACGGCTGCTTTGCTGCTTATCTACATAAGTTTGCATTAATAGAGAGTGACATATGTTGGTACTGCCAAGAGAGAGATGATGCGGCACACACATTCCTACACTGCATAAGATGGACAAGGGAAAGGACAATAGTAGAGACAGCTATAGGAGAGACACTATCCACAGAGAACATCACGAACACAATGATAGACTCCAAAGAGGGATGGGACGTGATAGCACAAATGGCAAAGGGAATCATATCCAAAAGGAAGAAGAAGAAAGAACAAGAAAAAGACAACTACAAGGACAAGAATAACAACAGACAGGATGGTCAGTGAAGAGATACCCCCAGGGTGATTCCATTGAACATCTAAGAATGGGGCGGAGGTTTTAGCGAGTAAAAATCTCGCACTACCTCGTCAACCAACATCCCAGACGAGGTGTCTTTTGAAGATTTCCTTCGCCTCTTAAAAAAAAAAAAAAAAAAAAGATGTTGTTTGGGTCGCTAATTTCAAATTTGTACTTTATAACTTTATATTTCAAATAAACAAAATGGCGGCCCGAAAGTAACTGCTTTTTGCGATAAAAGCTACTTTTAAAAATCTAAATTAGAGTATTCATATTTTCTGTAAATAATATTTCAATTTAATACTCTCCTCGAAAGGGAAACAAAGTGGCGGACTGGCAGCAACCGCATGTAACCATTTTTTCACGATAAAAGGTACTTATTATGATCAAAATTAGAGCATTGATATTTTCTGTTTATATAATTTCAACAAAATCTCCTTACCGAAAAAAAACAGGTGGAAAACCGGAAGAAATGAAGGGCCAAAAGTAAGAACTTTTTGGAACCTACAATTGCACACAACGTGTTTTTCAGTTAAGTTACATTAGGTTACTAAAATGATTTTGTGTTAAAAATTGATCGCAGAGAACCTCAGTTAAGTTGGATTAGATTAACTAGTATAGAATAAAAAATATATTTTTCACGGAACATTGAGACCAGTGGCGGTGGGCTATAAGGTGCGCTGGTGCGCGCGCACTACCGACAACTTAGCATTAATAATTTTATTTAGTAATTAATGGATGCATTCTTAATTTATCGCCTTTCCGCATCCCTAGCGTTAATACCATCTCAATATTATTTGGCCGCAGCGTTACGAATCCACTAGACGCTAGGTCTCTATCTCCAACGCCACTGGTTTCCGATCGCGGCACGGGAATCGACAATACGATCGTGGATCGTGCTTCGGTGCAATACGAAAAAGCGAACGCGTATTGTTACTGCTTGCCCCTCCACAATTAGCAAAAGTAGTGGGCGAATCTTATAGATATGATGTGCGGAGTTTAAGAGCGCACGAGAGTTATCGATTAGTTTGTGAATTGTTTTCGTACACAGCTGTTTTATCGCTCACGTTTTATAAATATAAACTCGGGTTTTAGGTTAGAATGTAGTTTGAAATAATGAATTCTATTCAAAACTTATTACAAACTCCATTCTCTAGCTTGAGTTTGGAGGAAAAAGTGCAAATTAAAACTCTAGGTAGACCCACTCCACAAATTAATTTAAAATTAGCCGTGAAAGGAAAAAATAAACAATTTGTAAGAACATTTAATAATGACTTATTTAAAAAACATTTGTGGTTAAGTGGATGCGATGTATTGAACGCAGTGTTTTGTTTTCCGTGTGTTTTGTTTGGCGGAGAAACACCTTGGACCACAACTGGAGTAACGGATTTAAATCACATGAACGAGAAAATAAAAAAACATGCAAATTCTGCTGGACACATGAATAATGTTTTGAATTTAGCCATGCTAGGCACTGCAAATATTGCGACAATGCTCGATTCTGCTCATCGACGAGCAGTGGCAGCACACAATGAAGCGGTTTCAAAAAACAGGTATGTTTTAAACATTATTATTAACTGTATTCGTTTTTGTGGAAAATTTGAACTGGCCCTAAGAGGACACGATGAATCGGAAACATCATCCAATACAGGCATTTTTCGTGGGTTGATTGATTTCAATGTCGAATTAGACGAGGCTATGAAGTATCATTTACAAAACGCGGCGGCTTTTAAATGAACTTCTAATACTATACAAAACGAGCTACTTCAGTGCATGCTTGAAGTTTGTCACGATGAAATAACCATTGAAATTAAAAAATCCACTTTTGTTGCTATAATAGCAGACGAAACTACAGACGTTTCTACAATTTTTCAGTTGGCTTTAATATATCGTTACATGGTGGGTGGAAAGCCTGTAGAAAGATTCTGGAGTTTTTTAAAACCAGTAGGACATGATGCAGAGTCATTGGCGGAGTGTTTAAAAAGTGAACTAGACTAGATTATCGTTATTTTTATGTATGGTGCACCCCCAATCTTAGGATCACGCACCGCCACTGATTGAGACACCCTATATTTCTCCTTCCACTGGTCAATAGTGTACACCAGGTATATACATTTCCCCCCTTGGTTGGGACTTACTATTGTATCGGGGATGAAGACCTGCTTTGACGCAGGTACAGTTAGAATTGCCCCGAGAACGCTCTATTCGACGCGCCTCTATTTTTGCATTTTTCACTGAAATGAGCAGTTTGTAGCAGCCAATTTTTATGAAGTTCTTATTCCACTAATATTTCCCACATGTTAAATTGTGAATTAGTGTTGGAACGCTGTAGGTACAAACTATTTTCCTACTTTTCTTTCGCTACCTTAACACGCGCGTTTGTATTATAAGCGAAGTGTTAAAATTTATTTTCCATAATAAGAAATACAAAAATTTGAATTTCAACGAACTTGGTTTTTCGATTTTTGGCCAGGATTTTCCGATTCTAACCCACTGCCCGACTCTGTCTTTAGTATTCTAGTGCTATCTCTATCACACTTTATCTCATACTATGCGCGTGGAAGACTTTACTTTAAATTAATATTAATTTCCACAAAAAACGTGAAATGCAAGTAGTTTCGTTCAAATGAGTATTTTTGTATAGAACAGTGTTATAAACAAACACTTTAGATTATTTCTATCGTGCGTGTCAAAAGTTCCGGGACGACTGGATAACTCGATAAATACACCTCCTAGAGAAAAATGACCTGCATAAAGGTTGTAGGATTTTCCCTTGGCAATCCAATGGTGGCCTTGGATTTGATCTTGACTATGACCTTGAAGGTTATGTCAATGTCAAGTCCGTTTTAACAAATGGGACTCCTATTTTTGACACCGGAGATGAAGAGGGTGGAACATTTTGCAATCGATTATGACGTTGACGAACTCTTGGGATTTGACCTTCAAGGCTATTCCAAAGTCAAATAGAGTTGAACCATTGAAACTTGATAAATAAGCGTCATGGAAAAAGTTGACCAAGATAAAGACCTATCTAGCGATCTAAGGCAAGACTCTTTACTTTGCAGACAGTTAAGGCAAGACTCGTCCAAACAGTCTTAATTATTACAATAAGTGATCAAACTGTGCTCCGTTAACCTCTTGCCAGTAAGCCAATCGATTATAAAAACTTGATTGCGTTCATGAAATATTCAGCTGGGGACACATGGCATTTGTCTAGTATGCGTTGTTGTAATTATTGTAAATTTTGTGGCTTAGTTTTTTTGCCTTTGCGATAACCCTACAAAAACTGATGAAAGTCATTTTTCTCTGTGATACGTATTATCAAACTTTAATGTCTCAATTGTATTCAACCTTGGAATGCAGCTCAAATCCGAGGAGTTGGTCAAAATCATAATAGATTGTACAAAAATAGGGGGTCCTATTTGATAAAACGGGCTTAACCTTGACATAACCTTCAAAATTATGGTCAAAGTCAAATTCAAGGTCACAATTGAATTGCCAGGGGAAAATCCTACAACTTTTATGAAGGTCATATTTCTCTAGGAGGCGTATTTCTCGAGATATCCAACCGTTCCGGAACGTTTGACATGCACTGTATAAGCCGTGGTAACTGTTACACCATCTTGTATTTTAAATCAATTACCGTTTGACAAACTTATTTTGCCGTTGACTGTACACTTCCGATTCAGGATTTTATTAAAAATTTAATTAAACCTGCGAATTTATGTTATGACAATAAGTGGGGATTTCGGGAATTGTACGAGTTCGTGAATTAGTGTCGCAGAGGGGAGAACTAGAACTTTATTAAACTAATACATTAGTATTGTCAGAGAGACCTTATTGATTTAATGAACATTCCTGTACAGTTGCTGCGCTCAAAATTGATTGTAAAGTGCATTTCAGCACGCAGTAGCAATGAAAATCACTAATTACACTGTATCACGTTTAGTGATACTGTGTAATCACTAAACAGCATCACAAAATTAAAAATGTATATATAAGACGAACGTAGCACAAATACATTACCCTGCAAGATTTTCCCCCTGGACAATGAATAAATTATTTCCGAAGGAATTCTTCCCGCTGAAAACAAATCCGGGCTCAGAATTGCTCGCAGAAATCACCTCAGGTTTTTGAGATAATCTAACCTAAAGACACTATTTTTTGACATATTACGCCGGCTCCACACTATCGCATTTTGAAATTTTCATGTTTGTGATTTTGACTATTCCTGAAAACTCATTAGGAACACCTGTATATCAAATTTTTTTTTAATAAGAAACCTAAAAAATATTTAAAAATCAATAACAAGTCAATATTTTCTTATGCCAAAGGATCTGCTCGTTCAGAATCTAAGGTCAGATTTTCAAAATTTTTCGAATAATAATCAATATGACCCACCTGAGTTGACTAAAGTTACAATAGCGTCTATGGAACTTTCATGAACTTTTAATGAAAGAATGGCGTCTTTATTCAGATTCTTTTGTACTCTAGAAATTTATAGTAACATAAAAATAAAAATAAGGGTTAATAACAATTATATCCCTTATGGCGGAAGCAATATGGCGACGAAAAATCGAGTATTCGATTTACCATCCATTTTCTATATTAGAAAATATATCTCGGTTATGCGAGAGGAAACTTGTGACAAAAGAAGTCCGAACTAACTATCCCGTGCGATAGAAGAGGACGCAACATTGCAGCTGCGCGCGACGTGACCGCCAGATGAAAGAGAGTTCGCATGCCATTTGTTCGTGCAACAGTGAAAGATAGTTCATTAGTAAATACTGAGTATTATTTTGGAGTAGTTAATAACCTAAAATATTGAGAACACGAGTTACTAAGTATCGTTGTTTTTGACAATATATTGTAATAACAAATTACTAAAAAGCGTTTTTTGTGTGACTCGGACGATTCTTTGATTGATTTTAACGATGAAAATTATTCATTGAAGTTAGCGTTTCTAAAAAATAGAATTTTAAATACAACGAAGTTGAGTTAGCTAAAGCATCACTCGATTTTGTTGATTACCATACCACGTGCTATAAAAAGGTGACTGCTCTGGGAAATAAATACAATGAAGAATTTAGAATTTTTAGTACGGAGAATTTAATATGTTTTTTTGGTTCCTACAGTGGACCTATATATAGCATATACCTTTTAGGCATTAGGCACGCGATAAATTGTAATGCCACATATATGATATTATATTGTATTAATATTTAATATATAAAATATTTATCTGTGTAATCACTAAACAGCATCACAAAATTAAAAATGTATATATAAGACGAACGTAGCACAAATACATTACCCTGCAAGATTTTCCCCCTGGACAATGAATAAATTATTTCCGAAGGAATTCTTCCCGCTGAAAACAAATCCGGGCTCAGAATTGCTCGCAGAAATCACCTCAGGTTTTTGAGATAATCTAACCTAAAGACACTATTTTTTGACATATTACGCCGGCTCCACACTATCGCATTTTGAAATTTTCATGTTTGTGATTTTGACTATTCCTGAAAACTCATTAGGAACACCTGTATATCAAATTTTTTTTTTTTAATAAGAAACCTAAAAAATATTTAAAAATCAATAACAAGTCAATATTTTCTTATGCCAAAGGATCTGCTCGTTCAGAATCTAAGGTCAGATTTTCAAAATTTTTCGAATAATAATCAATATGACCCACCTGAGTTGACTAAAGTTACAATAGCGTCTATGGAACTTTCATGAACTTTTAATGAAAGAATGGCGTCTTTATTCAGATTCTTTTGTACTCTAGAAATTTATAGTAACATAAAAATAAAAATAAGGGTTAATAACAATTATATCCCTTATGGCGGAAGCAATATGGCGACGAAAAATCGAGTATTCGATTTACCATCCATTTTCTATGTTTTTGAAGTAGTAAAATCAATAATTTTCAAATATCCTGAGAATGGAAAATTATTTTTGCATGAAATTCTATATGGTGGACAATTATTGTCCATCGTAGATTATTTATAAATCAACGAGGTATTTTTATTGTGCACTGTGACATAGAGGGGAAAGGGTAGTCCGACACGTTAATCCCTAATTCCCACTATCACTAAAATTGTATATGCCAATCACTAAAATTGTATATTTTAATCAAAAAATGACATTTTTTAAGCTTTCTGAGCAAAAAAATTCGGGGCATTTACTCTGGAAGGTAGGACTACAACTGTACAGGATAGTGCATTTATTGCAGTCCAGATAACTAATATGAATAATTTCAACAAAAATGTTTTCTTGAAATATCTTTAACACCCAGTATCTGGATAACCACCCCACTTTAATCAAAAATAGTCTGAAAATGTGTTACGAAGATCATAATCCCAAATTTTACTTGAAATGTATGTGTATGTAAACAAAATAAACAGAATAAAATATCACAATACGGTAGTTTGAAATAAAACATGTATTAAACTGGTGAAACTTTACAACCAACTAGATAGAAGATAAGTGTGTCTTTCTCTCAATTAATTTCAGCAACCACTACATTAGACAGATGCGATGTTTCAATCTATATCAAGATTTCTAAAACACGTTGTGAATATCAAACAGACAAGAATAAATCGAAGATGAGATCGAGAAAAGATGCATTTCAAAGAAGCAGAGAAAATGATAGCTCTCCCAGAGGAAAATTTATTCTCGAGTACTTTAACACGAATATTTCTAATAAATTTCTCTAATAGGATGAATAATATATACATACAGTGTTTTCACGAAAGTTGCCATCCTATGGGTAACATTTTATATTTAAAATAAAACATTGCGAACAATCGAGTCTGATAAAAATATCAAAGAAATAATTAAGACAAACCGGCTGTCCTTCGATTTTATAAATGCCAGTTTTCAGAAAAATACTTAAAATTTTCAATTTATAATATAATAATCGTCTAAGATCCGAACTAGAAACGACCTTCACCCATCTGTTTAATGGATGAAAAGTATTTTATATCAATTTTAAAATATTAGAAAATATATCTCGGGGGGGTTTTATAAAAAAATTCCTGCCCGACTATGGTTAATTAAAAATTTGAAAATTTCTTTTTTTTTAATATTTCCCCTTTGGTTTAAAAAAAAAATAAAAACCACCCCAAAAATTTATTCCTTAAAAAATTTAAAAGGGGGGGGGTTTTTTTTTTTTTTTTTTTGTTTTCCCGGGGGGTGGGGGTTTTACAGGGGGTTGTTTTTTTTTTTTTTTTTTTTTTTTTTTTTTTTTTTTTTTTTTTTTTTCAAAAATTTTTTATTTTATTTTTTAAAGGTGGGGGGGGGGGGGTTTTTTTAAAATTGTGGGGGGGGGGGGGGGGTGGTTTGTTGGGTTTTTTTTTTTTATGCGAGAGGAAACTTGTGACAAAGAAGTCCGAACTAACTATCCCGTGCGATAGAAGAGGACGCAACATTGCAGCTGCGCGCGACGTGACCGCCAGATGAAAGAGAGTTCGCATGCCATTTGTTCGTGCAACAGTGAAAGATAGTTCATTAGTAAATACTGAGTATTATTTTGGAGTAGTTAATAACCTAAAATATTGAGAACACGAGTTACTAAGTATCGTTGTTATTGACAATATATTGTAATAACAAATTACTAAAAAGCGTTTTTTGTGTGACTCGGACGATTCTTTGATTGATTTTAACGATGAAAATTATTCATTGAAGTTAGCGTTTCTAAAAAATAGAATTTTAAATACAACGAAGTTGAGTTAGCTAAAGCATCACTCGATTTTGTTGATTACCATACCACGTGCTATAAAAAGGTGACTGCTCTGGGAAATAAATACAATGAAGAATTTAGAATTTTTAGTACGGAGAATTTAATATGTTTTTTTGGTTCCTACAGTGGACCTATATATAGCATATACCTTTTAGGCATTAGGCACGCGATAAATTGTAATGCCACATATATGATATTATATTGTATTAATATTTAATATATAAAATATTTATCGTTGTTTTCTCAACTCCAATGACAGTTGCTCCAAAATAATGTTTAGTATTTACTAATGCATGAATAAATAGCATGCGCGCTCAATTTCATCTGGCGGTCACGTCGCACGCAGTTGCAATGTTGCGTCCTCTTCTATCGCACGGGATAGTTAGCTCGGACCTCTTTGTCACAAGTTTCCTCTCGCATAAAATTTTCACCTTTCAAAACTCGACAACCGTCATTCAGGCCAGATTTTTTTACAGACAACCCCTACATCACCGTGTTCGCAATTAAATAGCACTTTTGAATAAGCATTTTGATATAAGGTTTATTTATTAAACAAATAGGTGAAAATAACTAGTATCGATTTACCTGTTTATACCTGCTAACCCAATAGTTACGCCAGGAAAAAAAATAGACAACCCAACGTTTGTATATTCTATAGGCTTCATACTTTCGGTTGGTATTAAATTTTTTCGTTAACTCATGAGTGCAATATTTAATAAAAAGTAATTTTTCAATTTTTAATTAATCATAGTGCAATATTTAGCATACTCATTAGTGCAATATTTACTAAAGTGCGTTTGGTGAAGGTCGTTTCTAGTGCGGATCCTCTACTATAACGAGAAATTCAAAAATTAAAAAAAAATCATCGAAAATGGCTATGAAGGAGAGAGATAGAAATGGCGATTATGTCAAAGCTCGAAGCGAAACTTTGTTGTTGTCAAACTTTTCAAATGGCTGTCACAATTGTAAAATAGATAATGGAATTCATTTTTAATGAGGGACATAAGCGTGTTTCACTTGAAATTTATTTTAGAAACTGCAATATAAGCAAAGAAAACTGGATATATTCGAGGAGAGCTGCATATGAGGACTTCAGGGAAATTTTCCAGGCGGAGTTATTCATTTTGACCATTTTAGTCGATCAGTAAAACGTATCTTAAATTTGTACTGACAAACTGGAAGCGTCAATCGAAAACAAGACGTGGTAGACCCAGAGTAAGGACAGAAGAAAACATTGAAATAGTTAGGTAAGTGATAACGGAAATCTAAGATATCAATTAAGTCTACAAAAGTGAATCTACCCTATACAACGTGTCAACGAATTTTGAAAAATAATTTGAAACGTCAACCATATGTCTGTAAGCCACTATGCAATTCTCAAAGCGGACGAACCTTTAAGATTACCTACAGTTCAGAAAAACCTTTTTATTGATGAGGCTTGAGGCTTGATCTTTCATACTATGTTAACTCTCACAATACTTGTGCAGATATCCCTCACTTATATAGAGACATCCAAAAAAAACGTCATCAACTCTGGCTATGAACGAGAGAGATGGAAATAGCAGTCATGTCTAAGCTTTTCGGTCATGTCAAACTTTTGACAAGTGACTGTCACAATTTGTAAAATAAACAATGGCTGTCATATGGTTTGGCAGTCTTGACAAGTAAATAAGGTTATAAATTCGATTAAGAATAAAAATACGTCTTTTTTTTTCTAGGCCAACTTTGATGACGTTTTTTTGGATGTCTCTATACATTGAAACTTCGCTACACTCACAAGAACTTGCGATTTGACCTCCTGTGATTTTTTTGTCCTTATCTAAACAATGCAATTTTTAAAGCTGCCGTTGGCGATATAAAAGACCTTCAGCAACGCTTGTCAATAGAATTGAAGAAATCAACGGAACACCGTGAATACTGCAGCACGTTATTTGACTCAGTTAAAATAAGAGCTCATTTGTGTATAAATAGGTATGGGTGCTTGTCATTTTCTTTAATTGTGTCTTATTTTTTCGAAAATATAGTTTCTTGTTAATACATTTTATTTATTTCTGTGTTTTATATACCCGATGAAATTACCCATAACATACTACAGCCTTGACAATTCAACAAGATTATAAATTTAAGATTAAGAATTACGTCTTTTTGATCGGTCAACTTTAGTGATATTTTTTATGGCTTGTTATAACAATCTACATCGGTACTCTCATCTATCATAAAAATCATACCATTTTATCCGTATATTTAACCACAATGAAGGTAATAGGTAGAAACTACTAAATTTAAAAAGTTAGTAAATAATGGCAAGACTAATAAAAGCAATTGTACTATTCTGTTAAGAACCTTATTAGTTTTTCTTGTCAAAATTGCATTCAATTACAAAATTTGAGTTGCAGTTTAGTCATTATTCGACAACTACCTACCCACTTTTTGGAACTTAATGGTTTTTTGCAGTAAACCCAAAATATATTTCCGCTTTTATGCAATACTATAAATAATACACAGACAACGCTTGTAGCACATTAAAACCAAATGTTTGTTGACTTGCTGCTGACTTGATCTACATTTATCAACTCAAAATATGTGTCACTTCTTCTACCCACCTTACAGTAGCTTTTCCAATGCTATTACCGACGAATACTCATGCATACAGCATACAAATTATCTTTAATTGAGTATTAAAAATAACTCATGGTCACAAAATATACAATGCGAAACACCAACACCTGCTCAAAATTATTTATTCAGCTTTTCTGAATTAACCTAAAAATATTTGCCAAACTTTTATTTTCGTCAACATCTAAGCGTGTATTAAGTACATTGCTCACGGTTTAAACTAAAATAATAACCCGTATTGGTTCAAATAAAGTTCTATGAACCCGGTATCAGCGTCAGTTTTCGCAATTATGTACATCGTTAGTAAATAACAATATGCATTTAAATGATACGGTCGGAATTTGACAGATACATGTTTATCATTATTTAACTAGAACATTAAACTGCATGTTATAATTGAAAACCCGTATTCAAGTTTCACTTTTTGCATTATGCAAAATGCCGTAAAAATTATGCCGTATTCAATTTTTTTCGCATTTATTAAACAGTGAAATTTCTAAAATTCTCATCAGAGGTTTGATTATTATCTTTATAATCAAACAAATCGATTTTATTCAGTTTCAGGAAGGCATCAAACTTAGACAACTCGACAATGGCTTTCTTTAACAAAGAAGGAGATGCATACTTCTTGAATCTCAGTTTAGGGACGCTACTCATTGTGTCAGAAACAGTAGAAATTATCAGATCTAGATACTGAAATCTTTGAATATATTTCATCTAGAATAAACATAAATAAAGCAGTCAAAAGTTTGAAGTTTTTTATTATCGACTAAATTTTAAATTGTTAAATTTGCAATTGTTATACAAGCTACAGAAATATTTTATTCCAGGTATCTTTAGTTACCAAGATTACACAGAACCATAAGTTTTTTTCAATTCTTCACTTCAAAACACTTTTATTAACAATCTACAACTCGTGGGTCTTAACTGTGTAACATTTAGAATTAAGAATATTTAATATGGCATTCGATACAATTCTTTACTAACAGCTAGTGTATAAACTAAATAGACTAAGTATGTAAACTATAAAACTTAATAAATGTCAGCTGTCACTAATGTCACTTTTACAAATGTCACAATATTTCAAAAATTTGATTGGGAAGCAAATTAATGCTCAAAATTGCTCAAAAAATGTGCTTTAAAGAAAAATCAACCTCTGCATTTGAAAAAAAATGATATTATTTTGACTTGAACAGCCTTGTTTGATTTGCCAAGAGAATCGGAAAAGCGGAATCAAAAATAAAAAAGTTATGGGCTATGATCGTTATAGCCTATGTTAAGTTTAAAGAAGTTAGGTTTGGGACTTGACGCCTTAGGCTATGTTAGGTTTAAAGTTTTTAGGTATGGGGTTTGACGCCTAAGACTGTGTTCGTCAGAAGAGATACTTAGTTAAGAACAGTCCAAATATCAGTTTTGGTTGTTTTTCCGGTTAATTTTCCCTCAACATTGACATTTTATGACGAATCGAAAGGCCCAGAGTAAATTTCGCCACCGTGTTTAACACATCAAAATATGTCGAATATGATGTGTCTGACCTTTAAACTCGGATTTTATTGAAATCCATTAAATTTTCCGTTTTACGCGCCAAATTGAGACCGCCATATTGGAATAATACAAAACATTATTTGCAGGAATAATTAGTTACTAAATAATACATTTTTACAGTATTTTGAAGTACTCAAATTTTTTAAATATTATCTCCAGATTTTATCGGTCTGACCGCCGTCTTGGGCCGCCATTTTGTTTTTTTTTTCAAGGGCCACGTTGCATTTAAAAGTTTACGCTTCAACATTCAGGTGCCCCAGTTGACACGAAACGTCCCATATGTTCTACAACTACTAGATCGCAGCAAATGAATAAATATGAATATGATCCAATCATGACCTTCCACAAATGTTGAAATGAGGTTATGAAATTTCACAGCTATGGAATTTCGACGCTATAGGGTTGAGAGATATAACTGGATCACAGTCATGCGTCTTCGTTAGGTCGAAGTTTTGAAATTCCACAGCTATGAAGTTAAGTCATGATTGGATCATATTCATGCTTCTTCATCATTTGCTGCGCTCTCGCAGTTTTATAACACATATATAGGGTTTTTTTGGGGTTAGGATTTTTGAGGTTATGGGGTTTTGAGCATGTGTGTCGTAGAGTTGAATGTTTCTGAAGCTTAGGGTTATTGTTAGATCATCCCTGTAACATTACAGTCACCAGCTCGTCAAATATATGACATTTGTGTCTGATTTAGTGTTTTTCATAGAGATTTTTGTTCCTAGGAGAAAAACTGATAGTTGTAAATACATCCTGACCTCAGATTTAAATTAAGTGCGTTGAAAACCGTAGAAGAGGAATGGTCTTCTCTAGATTTGTGTTTGTGTGCCTGGGTAATCAAGCTATCGTGTAAAATGTGTTTTTGAGGTTAGAAAAAAACTAACGGTAAACGAGGAAAACCGAGGTCTGATTCGTGTTCAGCGATTCCAAAAACATGAAGTAGACCGGGTGTACTTCCTCGCATTGGAAAAACTTCTGTGGTCCTGTGTTATCATAATGTTATATTCGAAGCCGCCTACAAAGCCGCCTTCGAATCGTGGAAACATCGCTGGCAGAAGTGTGTGGATGGTCAAGGGGCTTATTTTGAAGAGTATTCATGATTTGTAGTGATATTCACAATACATTATTTTTTACAAAGTTAGTCTTATTACATTTTATACAAACCCTATGCCTGTGTATACAGACTGTCTCATAAAAAACGGCCAAAGCCATAACTCTGTGAATATTTTAAATACATTTTTGAAAATCTGGAAATGGGTGCTCTTTTTAACATATAAAACATGGCGGTACTACTTCCGGTATTCCCGGAAGTGACCCATTGTCATTTTTTTAAATGGCACCCTGTATATTTTTTTCGATATTTCCACTAAGTGTAAAATTTCCTTTCCGAAAATGTATCACAAGTTGATATTTCCCCCTCAAAAAACTCCTAAAAATTTAATTCTTCCTGGGGTAAGATAAATTATCGAATGTGCCAGGAAACACAAAAACAGACACAGTTGTCAACAAAATGACATTTAATGTAATTTTTACAGTTTCTCTGATAGTCTTGTTGGTTGTCGCATCTTGATTAGTGATTTATCAGAATTCACAAAGCCAAAAATGAATTATAATCATCTAACTGATATATTACAAGTGTATTTCGAATGCAAAATAAAAGCAGTACTTAGGCAAGCGGTGCGGCTTTATAGAGAAAGGTTTCCGAATAGAGAAATTCCACAACACTTGACAAATTTGACTTGAAAACAATTTGAGACCCTATGGTGCTAAAAACCACCTAAGACAGTACGTCAATTTCAAGAAGAGGTGGAATTAAATGTTCTTCTTACTGTGCAATCAAATCCAAGGACTTAAAGACTAAAATACGTACTATATTCGACTAGAAAAATAGCCAGCAACATTGGCTCAGCAAAACGAACTGTTAATGATATACTTAAAAAGCATAAATACAAGCCATACATACCGCAAAAAGTGAAAGATAATGACCAAGTGAGAAGAATACGGTTTTGTCAGTTATTCTTAAATATGGTGGAACAATCCACTATGGTGGAACACATCCACTATGGTGGGTCCACAGATATGGTGGATCCACTTTTTCCGAGAAAAAATATTTGGACAGATGAATGTACTTTTAGCAGCAGTGGCATTTTTAATAGGAATATTCATCGATATTGGGGCTAGGAAAATCCTCGAATTATTGTTGAATGTAATGTTCAAATAAAATTTAGTGTAAACGTGTGGTGGGGTGTTTTGGGGGATATGTTGATTGGACCATTTTTCATAGATGGTGTGCTAAATCGTGAAAAACATCAACTGTTGACCAACGAAATTGAAAATTTTCTTGATGAATTACCCCTTGCAACGCTTAACACAATCTATTTTCAACAAGATGGGGCTCCTGTCCATAATGCCAGATTAAATATTAATTATTTAAATGACAAATTTGGCTGAAAGTGGATAGGAACATCTGGACCAATTCGATGGCCCGCACGTTCGCCAGACCTTGCCCCACTGAACTTTTGGTTATGGGGTTATTTTCAAGATATTGTTTATTTATCACGACCGGAAACTGTAGAAATTTTAAGGCAGAGAATTATCAATCCTTGTCGGCAAATACCCGATAATATTATCTGAATGTGGCGAATGCAATAAGAAGGAGATGCTAAGTGTGTATTGAGCAAGGTGATCGTCAATTTGAACAATATTTATAGGCTGGTGGTTTTTATATTTTTGTATTGTTTGTTAATATTATTACAATCCATTTTTTTAGTTTCCATGGCACATTCGATAATTTAATTGCAATATATCTTACCCCAGGAAGAATTAAATTTTTAGTGGTTTGTTGAGGGGGAAATATCCACTTGTGATACATCATCGGAAAGGAAATTTTACATTTAGTGGAAATATCGAAAAAAAATATACAGGATGTCATTTAAAAAAATGACAGTGATGTCACTTCCGGGAATACCAGAAGTAGTACCACCATGTTTTATATGCTAAAAAGAGCTCCCCTTAGGCAAATATAAATTTCCAGATTTTCAAAAATGTATTTAAAATATTCACAGAGTTATAGCTTTGGCCGTTTTTTATGAGACAGTCTGTATATACCTGTGTTCCTATAAACGGTGTTCTGAACAGGATTGAAAGTATAACAAATGAAATCATAATGTCCTCTCCAAATTCATTACGTATCGTATCATTTTGTTGATATCACGGCGAAAAAACGACAAATCGATGATTACGTCCGTTGCGTTTTTTGTATCATATTTTGATACATAACAATGCAACGTTTCCTCGTATCCATTGACACGCAACGGTGATGAGACATGCTGATACGGAATAAATGGACACAGACCTTTTAAGCTATTTATATATTCCTGGCGCAAATCGATTTTTTTTTGAGTTAGTCCGTTTCTACATCTGAATACTTCAACTTACTTTATGAATAAATGTTTGAATGTGGCAGCCTACAATAAATGTCAACGGTTGCATTAACACAGCAGATACATATTTGTCAATTTATGCAGTCAAAAATATATTTTTTCATGGCATATTAGGTCTAAAGTTAACACAATACATCACGCATCTAAAGATTGTAAATAAACAATACAACTCCGTTACAATACAAATCCGTCCAAAAAAATACAAATCCGTCGTGTAGTTTTAATTTTAAAAAAATTTGTACTGTTTTTCTTGCTACAAAATAAGTTTTGGAAGGTACAAAATTTAAATCTTGCCCTGGGTGCGTAGCAAGGTCATGAACTTAGCTACGGCTCTGGGGATCAGGATACCATTTGAAAATATAGGTAATTAGGAATCTATTCGTACGACCGTTTCAATTGTCCAGTAAATATAACCTACATTACGGTTAAAATATAATTCAAGTTTTACGTATTTGATTCAAGTTTAATAACTTGTAACGAAGATAGCTTTGAACAAATAGTAACAAACAAGATACAAAAGTGTACACAATGTATATAACTCAAAAACAAAATACTTTTTGTAAAGATTGTTTTGCATAAATCGTATTTGTTTGTCACCCGGAACATACAGTTAGATTTTTTCGGTGTTATTTGCGGACGCTGTATACATTAACACATAATTAACAATTTATTGAAGGGTAAATATATTGTAAAAGATATTTTTTATTACTGATCATACCATATAAAAATGTTTTTCCTTAGCAATTAACCTTTGTTTATTATTTTTATTAGACAATTTATACTATATGCATATTGGCGCAATAAAAAGAGTAAATAATTAAAATGGTCACGATATCCCGAAATGTTATTCCGTCCGATTCCATCCTTTTGCAACTCATTAGTTAGCATAAATACATATATTCTAATGTCACTGATCGGCTCATCGATAGAAATAAAAAAGCGCGTATATTCTCTACTCCATTTCGATTAGAACACTTGAAGGGATCGATGGTAATTACCAGTCGAAATGATAACAACATTTGCACAAATTTCTAATTATTACAATATTTTTAACCATCGTTCATAATATTTAATGAGATAGTCACGGTTTGTTGGGCAACAGATGCCAATATAGTATATAAAGATAACTAAACATTTATTGAAGCATAAAAAGAGGGATTCCCCTTGTCTGTAGGGTGTTCTGTGTCCTTGGTTACTATGACAACTTTGCTAGACTGTATAAAAATATTACACTGTACAACGCGTGATTATAGAATGACGTTCACATGATTACTATATCTATTCGCCGGCTCGAATTGATAGCTGAAAACCTGTTGGTTAGATTATATTCCAATTCTACCTACATGATCCCACATGAGCTTTTGTTATCACAAGTTCACTTCCATCCTTGATTTAAAATCTTACAAGACTCAATTACCTTATAACCACATAACCTTGAACCCAATAAGTCGATAGTCTGATACCTGCGTATACAGGGTTGGTACATGTTGATTTAGAGATAGCAAATATTACCAGCTAAAAAAATCTATGTGGAAGGGAATACGGTTTGGAATGGATCAAGCAGATGGTCGACTGCAGATCGCTTGAGCACAGGTTCAACACAGGTGGGGCTTTACGGGAAGCGCAAATGCGCAGAAACGCTCTAATATGCGCTGAAACGTACACTGTTTTATCTTATACAGATCTACTATAAACGACGTATCTCGGAGTTTTTTAGCACACAACCTCAAACCCAGTAACCCCATAGCCTGAATATCTGAATAATTGTAAAAACAAAAAAAAAAAACACAAAAATTTTGCAATATTTTTAAGTATTTATTTATTTATTTAAGTTTCGTTTGAAGTTTTTTGGCTATTAAAGACTTACATTTGGGTCTAATAGTAACACCCCAGCCGGCACTACACAACACTGTATATAACCACGAATATTTGCGAATATAGTCAAATATTTTAAACTAAAAAAAAACAATAGTAGGCATTTCACATGAATAAAAATTTATGAATATGACGAAATAATGGGAAACATTATTTGACGGAATTTCCATAAATATGAATAATTATGTTTGTACATATTTTAATGTTCCTGTTTGTTTATTGAAATCCAATACCAACCCAATATTATTTATATATGTATGTACAATAATGTGGTAGCAGCGACGTAACCCAGAAGTAACAATATATCAGAGATCATTTATATTTCCCCATGCCAATTAAAATAAACAATCAAGATAAATTTATATTAATATGTCATCAATTGCCTGCATATTTAGGAAACAAATATATTTTATTGGAGCTATTTTGGATGTTTGGCACGTAATATGTTAATGAAACAACTTAAATTATACAATTCACACAGATTTTTTCAAATGTACATATACGAGTACATATATTATACCTACACGTACTACATACATGAGATAGCATATTACTTCCCCATCCACGTAATAGAGTGGAAGTATTGTGTTCACGAAAATGATTTTAAACACTTTTATTGCCTAAACGAACCTAAAATGTTCTGAAATGGCGAGATTTTAAGTTTAAGCGGAAATACATTTTCTGTCTGTCGGTCTGTCTGTCTAACTGTCTGTTAACCTTTCTCGTGTACACGATAACTCGAGAACGCGTTATATCAACTTCAAATTTGGAACACTTATTTATCATCACATCTGGAACCGATTAGATTTTAAACTTAATCGGTTTAGAGGTTAGGGGTTAAATGGGAGTAATATTTACTTGTTGATAATTCGCAAACGATGTAACAAATGCACTTCAAATTTGAAACACGTATACAACAAAGTTTTTATCTTATTGTGGTGGAGTGTTCAGGTTCAAGTATAAATATTATAGACTTCTGAGGTACAGAAATTCATATTAGTCATAAAGGTCGGAAAGACCATTTGGTTACAAATGTCATACTGGTCATAAAGGTCATAAAGAATAAAAAACACATAAAGACCATAAAAGTTACAGCCAATTTAACAGTTTTAAAAATTAAAACTGGTGATTTTAATGATTTAGTCTGATTGGATATGGAACAATTTGATGTAGAAATAGTGAAGTAGAACTTAGGAAGCGGTTTTCTGTTAATAGACCAAAAATTAAATTGAAAATATTAAAATTTGTTGCCGATTCCACAATCAAATTAATTAAAGTGTACAATAAAAAAAATCCAGTGCATGATAATATTAAATCTGAGAATAGATAATATTTAAATTAAATAAAACTTCTTTGTAATATATTTATTTGTAGAATAGGTAGGTATAATGTATATTATATTTCAATGTCAAGGTAGACTGTGCGTAGAATTTAAAGATGAATACTTGCTAGCAATAAAAGTAAAGTCCATAAATTATTATTATTACTTTTGTGAATGTCAAGTGTTCCTATTTACTTTATTTGACATACGACAAAATCTACATATTTATTCTGATATTAAACGCAATACAGTTGTTAAAAAAATACATAGACGTTATATCGAATCGCTCAAAAAAATCTCATTACGTCAGGGTTGGCCTAGCAAAAAGGGACATATGTGCCTACATATTATGTTTTATTAACGTTGCCAAACAAGAGAAGTATCAAGACTCATTATTTGAACTAATTTTACTATAAAAGAACACAACTTTCGTCTCATTCTTTGAAATACAGTTTTGTCCCAGATTATTATCAAATTAATCTTATAACATTATCAAATTAAAATTAATTACACAATGTAAATTATTTTTATAGTATTTATTTATAAGGTATTTTATAGTTGTAAACAGATTTTGGACCTCTTTCTTTCTAGACTACTTGGTTTAAATCGGTAAAAAAATAGCAAAGTAGTGTTAACATTTGAAATGAAACACAAGATATGTATATATGAAACACATTATTATTAGGAATACTAATCAAATTTAGAATGACTCTTAAAAAATGTTGACATAAAACTTAATCAACAAAAAAATTGGGAGTATAAAATAAAACTTTTTAAAAATGTAACAACTAAACTAAAATGTACCAACTAAACAACTAAAACCGATAAAATAAGTACGTCTTTTCAATATTTATGTAGTGAACTCATAAATTCTTGCTTTTATCTGAGTAACGTTTGAAGGGTATGGCGCTCTTTGAAAATACTTACGAGGTGTGGCTATTAAATAACCGAACTGCTGTCATTTTTTATTCTTTACCAACAGAGCAAATTTTTCGCCTTCAATGTACTCCCCTTGGCGATATCTACACCGCTCCATACGACTTTTCCATTGTTGAAAGCAGTGCTGGAAGTCCACTTCTGTCAGCTGGTTCAGAACCTCCGTCACTTTTGCTTTTTAACTGCTTCCACATTTTCGAATCTTGTCCCCTTCAGTGTCACCGTGTCTAACAAGCCTGGATCAGTGTCAATGTTGTTTAGAATGTCAGCGCAAATGTCCATTCTTGATTCCTTTTCGCTCGGGAGTGAGGAGTTTTGACACCATTTATACGCAAACTTTGCCCATTCATGCAAATTCTGGCAAACACATTCTTTGTCGATTCCTGTTATTTCAGTAAGCCCTCGGATGCTTCAACGACGATCTTCGCGGATTAATTTACCCATTTACCAATAATGTTTTCCTCCGTGTTTGACGTTGAAAGCAGTCCGGGGCACGGAGCGTCTTCGGTCGTTTCACGTCCCTCTTTAAACCGTTTAAACCATTCAAAAACTTGTATGCGGGATAGACATTCATTCCCATACACTTCTTTTAACATTGCGTAAGCTTCTATAAAAGTTTCCCCCAGTTTAATAAGAAACTTGAGATTAACCCGTTGGTTGCTCCATCTTAACACTTCAGGACGCGTCACTGGTGCGTAGACTAATTCAAGCGGCTGCTACAATCCAACTGAGTGACCCACTGGCTTGTCCAGCGAGCTCATGGTAGGGAGAGTATCACCAGACACAGTTCTGTTCAAACTTATCGCGGCACGCTCGCAGCGCGCTGATATTTAATAGACACAGCCACAGTAGGTTATTCAATAGCCACACCTCGTACATTGACACGTTTCTTTTGAACACACAAAATTACACTATTTTTATTTTAAAATATTGCATTATCATCATGGGTGTGCGGGTGATCAAGTTGGATTTTGTAAAGCGGGGGATCAAGTTGGATGAAATTGGAAATGTGAACATTTTAGTCTATCATACGCATCCATACATTTAAAAACTTTCAGTAGAAAGTTTTAAGATGATAGTGTCCGCCATAATGTTCGAAATACATATGGGAAAATTTTTGTTCTTGGGTTATAGGAAAGAAAATTGTGATGATCTATCCTGCATGTCCAGATACCTAAAAATGTATTTTGACATGTTACCAGACGACTGGTGTGGCCGAGAAATTAAAAAACTGATAAGAAATAATGAACAGTACAGTTAATTGTTGAGCTATCAAAAAATATATATTTTTAGAAAAAATGCTTAAAATCAATTTTTCAGCGCGTATGCCAAAGAAGCAAAGATATTTTTCTCTGTAGTGTGCCTATGCAATGTAATTATGCAACTTTTGTGTTTATAATTAGATTAAAAACGAACAGAAATTAAAGAAAAATAATAGCCCAACAATAAAATTAGTATAATTATTTGTCTAGGGCAAAGAGCAAAGGGCCTTAAGGGAAAATTTAACAGTGTGACTCCGATTTCCAAAATAGTATTTTTCTTCGATGACCCATGATGACCTGCCACTAGCCCTAGAATATTATGGAAATCGACGCGAACAATTTTTTATAACAAATTAAAGTGTCAGATTCTTCAGCATTAGGTCTATGGCAGAAACTCGAACTTTGAGCCTCTTGATAACCACGAGGCTCATCGATATTGAACATGAAACTTTCAGGGCCGAAAGATATTGTCAGAAGACATATTTTGGCAAGGCGGCAAGTTGTAACAAAGTTTTTTTGTGGCCGCTAGGGGGCGTCAAAGTTTTTGTTACTTTTTGTTAAAATTCCGCTTAAAAATGGGTTTCAATGGATGCATTGGGACGAAAATCATCGAATAAGATGAATTCTACTGTTGCAAAATTCAGTGAAAAAACATTATTCTTAAAACATTTATTTGTTATTCGTCACTAAAAATGTATTTTACAAAATAAAATATACATTATTGATAAAGTGAATCACATTAGCTCCTCTTTTTTTTATTTTCGTCCCAATGCATCGATTGAAACCCATTTTTAGCGGAATTTTAACAAAAAGTAACAAAAACTTTGACGCCCCCTAGCGGCTACAAAAAAAAAATAGTTACAATTTGCGGCCTTGCCAAAATATGTCTTATGATAATATATTTCGGCCCTGAAAGTTTCATGTCTAACATCGATGAGCCACGTGGTCATCAAGAAACTCAAAGTTCGAATTTCTGCCATAGACCTAATGCTGAAGAATCTGACATTCAAATTTTTTATAAAAAATTGTACCCGTCGATTTCCATAATATTCTAGGGCTAGTGGCAGGTCATCATGAGTCATCGAAGAAAATTACAATTTTGAAAATCGGAGTCACAATGTTTTCCCTTATGGCCCTTTGCTCTTTCAGGTAGTTCGTTCCTTCTTGCAATTACTTATAATATCTACAGGACTGAAGTAGTTTTAATATTTTTATGGTGGCAATACATTCTAAAAAAAAGGTATGTTTTTACAGTTTTTATTAAATTTTATCGCATGATTCCACAGCGAAACCATCTGATAAATCAAATATATTCTACAAACCAAATTATTTTGTTTATTTTTTCTAATAAAATTTGAATTTCTTCAAGCAGCTTGGAGGGAGAGGAGTACGAACCCTCTGGCCCTTGGCTACGTCTTTGATTGCCATCGTTATATAATATTATCATTGTTAAGTGTCCAAATTTTCAAACCGATAGGACAATCAGAAGCAGGTGAAAATTTAGTTGCAATATTTGTTTCATACGTGCTACAACATACTGAGTGCTTCCGTCAACATTAACAGATTATAACATTGGACACAAATAAATTTGTGTATTGAAAATGTCTGATGTATTTCCTTCGATGTTTTGACCTCTCATTATACAACAGTAACAATCAATAACATGTACCATAATAATAATTCACTGTCTATTGTATATTCTGTCTCGCTACCAAAATAAAACTCATTTGAAATTATAATGAATTTTAATTTTTTGGAACCGAGTTCATAGCACTAATAAAAAATCGATAATGCAGGCAAATTACTAAGTAATGTATTGGTATTCAAACGAGCTTGTGGATACCTTCCTAAGTGACTGGTTTTGCAATGGAATTACATATATCGAGGTGCCCGAAGAAGTGTTACCCAATGAGTAAGCAATAACGGCAAATGACTTGTCTCATAATTTGCATACCATTAAATAATACATGTTAAATGGTTATTATTGTGTTTGGACGAAATAAATCAGTATTTATTGAAGCAGACCTTGAACTTGTTAGATTTGTTCATAAAAAAATATACGTCTGTATTAAATCAAATGCATATTATGTTACAATGATAATAATATATTCCTATTTAAATACCATATCAACTTTGTAGTATTTTACACCTCATACATTTTAAACTTTTTTATATTGTCGGTATATCATCCATTGTTTTTTTTATTCTAGACTTATTTAAACTTTAATTTACACACATGACCGTTATTAATACGTAGTTTTGTTAAATTACTAAATATCAATTTGTGTTTAAATTTAGAAAACGATTTATCTGATATTTGTAGTGAATTATCTAAGGTATAAATTAGTATAAAATGTTTTTTTTTTTCAAAACGTTAATCTTTTTCGAGATATTCATGGAAGATTGTTTTTCAGTCCGCGTAACTGACCTGGCGACACTCAAATTGATGGAAATTTTTCCTATGTAATTAAAAACCTAACTTCCAACAAGTGTACCAGAAATTTAGCCTATAACCATTATTTCCATATCGATGTATATTTTTCCGGGCCTATAGATTCGAAATATTGCTGCAATTTTGGTTACTATGTTAGCTATTTTCACCTCATTTCAGTTAAGTTATCTCGAAAATCTAACGCGATAAATCAATTCTGGGATTCAGATTCAAAGCGAAAAATTACGTAATGGATGACTTCTAGTGTCTTCATTACTAACTGTTGTTTTTCTGTGTTATAATTTATAAAAATGTACCTGTCAATTAGATAAAAAAATACACTCCTATAAAATATCAGTCTTATTCTCTCCAATAACACATTGCATTTTGAATTTTCGACAAGTTTTTCGAGTAAATGATTCATAAGATTATTTTATCGGAAACAAAGGCCTTAAGCCAGCGAGATCGGCGTGTTGTTATTATCAGTAAAACAGACTGATTCTCCTAATACCTTAACTTAACTTCAAGTGTGTGAGTGAAGATATTTACTGTATCACCATTTAACTGATATAGTAAATCGAAAATTCTCGCATGTTGGTGGAATTAAAAACTTATAGATAGGAATTAGAAACTCGTATTTTCATGAGAGGATAGGAAACATGGGACAATCTTCATGAATAAAAAAGTATTTGTTAAACCTAAAGAGAACTCTATTATCGCAAAAAAAAAACTTTAAATGAAACCTTCATAAAATACATATCTTTCTCACCAGAAAACCTTGAAAACGGCGTGCAAAATATTTTTTGCCTAATCACCAAGTAAATACAGTATTTTTATTCTTGTTACTTTTTCAAAACCTCGAGATCTGTTAAAATTACGGAAATTCTAATTGTTATTTTATACCAGCATTTCGGTTTTGATATTTTATATCAGGTTTAATTTATAATAAGTTTTTTCATTTCACTTGTTATAAAAAATAATCACAAAATTTTACAAGCCGTTTCTAATATTTTTATTCCGCGATTTCTCGACTCTGTATACCTATTAGTTTCATGTCGGACCCCATCTTCTAGGTATTGAACTAATCGAATTTTAATTATTGCTGATGTTTTTGAATTTGCGCATAAATTATAATAGATAAAACATGCTACAGCATGTTTTTGAATATAATTCCGGTATTTAAATACATATACCCAGATGACATTTCAAAACCCAATCTTCTTAAGAACAAAGAAAATGTTTGTGGTTACTGAATTTGCAAAGATTAGTCTCCTCATTAGGGTTCGGAAATCCCATCGTACCGCATGTGCAACTGCATTTAACCATCCAGCGCTCCCGCAAGGGATCGGCCTACTACGCGGGTCGGCCTACTTTTGCAGATCATATCTAACAATTACGTATATGATTATTGACTTTGAACAACCTGATCTCTCACTGAAATTTGCATAGGGGAAGGGCCGGATATACTATATCATATGTAGTTCGTGCACACCACTGTTTCCGTATGTGGAGGGAAACCTTTCCAAAAAAAAACCCAGATTTCCTTTGCATTCCACACATTATTTTACATGCTACCTTCACTGAATCATTTTCTCCGTATAATCCCGTTTGCCGTAAACGTTCCACGAATTTTATTCCTAGTTCGTCTCTAGCCTAGGTCTACAAACCTCGCTGTCCACTCGCCTAGTCCCTTGTGCTTGCCAGATATGGTAGTTCAAACTATGGGCTATTCTCGATATTTTAGAAAATCTTACAAAAAGACATAAATATATTTAGTTTAAGACATTTTGTGCTTCTTTAGCGACGTTTTCTCTTCTCCCATCCGTTCCTTCAGTTGCAGGAATTCTGTCCTTATCTTATTTTCAGCTGTCCTTTGTTTACAGTGTTACATGAGAGGTATCGCCCTCTTGTGTCATTAGATGAGTTACTTCTAAATGGTGAAAGAAGATAAGCTGAAGATCATTCTCGCTTTATCGGTCTTAACTACTTATATCTAGTAGCTGTCGACGCTGTCGGTCCTACCACAATATGTCTAATCCCATCTAATATCTAATCACACTAGAGGATGATACCTCCATTGGAGGATGATAAGTATCGATACTGAAGCTCTCCTGGGTAGGATAAAAACCGACTAGCTTATTCTTCTTCATTCGCCGTTGGATATGTCATACTGATGAGACTTAATAATTTATACATAATCGAAATAAAGATCTGTCATATATAAATGGTGATTGTCAATGAGGTGAAAATCACTCTCATGTCGTTTGTTTGTTTCTTCATTTACCAAAGGTACCTAACTAGATGTTATTTTTACAAAATAATTATATATATATAAATTGAACAGCTTCATAGTCGGTAAATTTAAATAACGAATAGACCCACCTCTGCTAGAACAGTATATTCAAATTTATGAATCGCTATATAAAAATAAGTTGGAAAGCAGGCCGTTTATTTTTTAATAAGATTTACCTTGTCTATAAAACTGATTTTAGAGCATCTTCGTGTTATGGCTCATTAACCATGTAACTGTTTACCAGAAGAATTTAAAGACTGTAACGTCAACAAAATCAGTCGTAATTTTACTGTCCTTTTTGACCCAACAGTGGTAAACATTTACATTTAGTATCTCGTGTTTGTGTACCGGAGGTTACTTAACTAATAATGTCTGCAATAAATTTACCTTAATGAGCAATTTGCGTTCCATGCAGGTCGTCCTTCCATATTATGCTTTTTTCAATATAACCACTTGTTATGTCTATCACCAAATTAGTAATAACAATAAATGTTGTACTATACTTAGATATATGTCTAGAGGATATTGACTATGTAGTCAATATCCTCTATAATTACTTCCGCCAAAGTAGATACATACAGTGCTTTCGAAAAGTAACGAATAAATTCATTATTTCTGAAATTGAGAGTTTTTCGAAAAAAATCCTCTGACACGTCGATTTTTTTTAAACAAATACACTTTTTGACATACGACCCATATTTGTGACGTCATCGTTGTTCGAGATATGACGTCATCGACAATTTTTTTAAATGGCAACCCCCAATTTCGACCACGTCATTTGAAAGAGCGTGTCATTCTACTTACTCATCGTCAAAAATTATGGTTGCCTGACCGAGAATGTTTTTTTATTACTGTCAGATAAAAACTTGAAATCGTACTTCGGTAAATAGTTTTTTTGGTTTTTTGAGTTATTTCTTTAGTTCTTATCTTTTGTTTGGCAAACGCATGTGTTTGAAGTGTTTATTGAGTAGTGCCTTTTGTCATTTTATGAAAAAAATGGTTAATTTAACTGAACGAGAACGAATTGATATTCTTTGCATGATCGGATTTGGAAACAGGATGCGCAACCAAAAAGAAGTAGTTGAATTGTTCAATGAAATTCATCCTGATCGGCATCCTATTAGCCAAGGCATGGTAAGCAATATTGAGTCTAAATACCGTAACTTTGAGTATGTTCGTGATCTTTCTAAATCTGGTCGACCCTCAAAATCAGAAGATCAACTTAATGTTTTGTTAGCAATACAGGAAAATCATCACTCAACACTTAACCAATTGCCTTCTGATTTCAATATGGCAGCGTCCACAGTTCACAAAATTATGAAAAATGCAAAGTATCATCCTTATAAGGTATGCCTTGTTCATAAGCTATCTGGAGACGACTTTGATCGGCGAAATCAATTCTGCGAGCAAATGCAAGAGCTATACACTAATGATATAATTTCGTAAAAAAAATTATTTTTTTCTGACAAGGCTACGTTTATTTTGAACGGCCATGTCAATAGACAAAACGGCCGTTATTGGATTACCGAGAATCCCCGATGCATGGTGGAGTATCACACTCAACGTCCTAAGAAAGTGAATGTGTGGTGCGGCATAGTCGACGGAAGAATTCTGGGTCCCTATTTCTTTGACGTGAACGTTACTGGTGCAAGCTATTTGGATTTTCTTCGAGACGACCTTATTCCTGAACTAATAACTTTATATCCAGATATAGAGGAACGTGATCGTCCGATAAATGACATTTTCTTTCAACAAGATGGTGCATCTCCCCATTATGCATCACCTGTCCGTGCTTATTTAGATGAGGTGTTCCCGAATCGTTGGATAGGGAGGAAAGGGCCGATTGAGTGGCCAGCCAGATCGCCAGATTTGACACACCTAGATTACTTCTTGCGGGAATACTTAAAAAGCAAAGTATACGTTACTAGACCGGAGAATTTAGAAGATTTAAAAGCAAGAATTCTTCACGAGATACATCGTATACCTCCTGAAGTTATAACTACAATGTTCAAAAAGAATTTATTAATCGTCTTGGCTACTGTCATGTAACCAAAGGTGCACAATTTGATCATTTAATTTAGTTTATTTTTTACATAATCATTATCATTGAATTTTGAAATTTAAAATGGTTTTTCTTCATTTTTCTAACTTATATACTAACGCAAATGTAATCGTACCATAATTTTTGACGATGTGTAAGTAGAATGACACGCTCTTTCAAATGGAGTGGTCGAAATATGTGTCGTATGTCAAAAAGTGTCTGTTTAAAACAAAATCGACGTGTCAGAGGATTTTTTCGAAAAACTCTCAATTTCAGAAATAATGAATTTATTCGTTACTTTTCGAAAGCACTGTATATGTATCTACTTTGACGGTAGTAATTATTCGCGGGATAGGTATAAATTAAAAGAAAGTAAGCTTACCCTAAAATAAAATGCAAAATTATAGGCGGTGTATATAACCTAAGACAAGTGATAGCCTCTGCAATACTACAACACGTGTCGCAATTCAGAGGCGAGCGGCGGGTAGGTCATTGAGTGCAGTCGTTTCGTCCGACCGTCTGGCAGACTCTAGCATTATTATTAGTGTGTTCAAGGTGTTTACATTATCGACGTCGGTATTACATATCATAACATAGTATAAAACAAAGTCGCTTCCCGCTGTGTGTCCCTATCTTCTTTCTACTACCTGTGTATGCTTAGATCTTTAAAACTACGCAACGGATTTTGATGCGGTTTTTTTTAATAGATAGAGTGATTCAAGAGGAAGGTTTATATGTATAATACATGCATAATATAGTAGAGAAACACTGATAATTTTAGAGGTTTCTAATGTGATGTCGTAAATAAACACATTTTTTTGCGCTTACATTGCAAACGCTGGCTGAACCCTACGAGATAGATCAAAATAATGTATTACAATATTGTACACCTTAAAAAGGTCTACAAAAAAGTCCGCGATGGTATATGTCTATCTATTAGGGATAACCGACAATAACCATTTTTTATATTTCCGTGCGAAGCCGGGGCGGGTCGCTAGTTAATAATAAAATACCACATGTACAAACGCCTAAAAAACTACCGTTTGCTGACAAAGTGAATAAATTCATCGGTGATTTCTATGATTTATTATACCTGTATGATGGCGCGACCGTAATATGTAAAGTCTGTAAGGAAAAACTGTTGTTATGTTCGACTTACTTTTAATGGTAAGTTTTAAGATATTTATCCCTGAATAAACAATAGTTTCGTGGGTTCTGGAACAAATACGTTCCAGAAATGCGGTAACCAGGTCGCACAACGTTACTTAACTATTTAACAACTCTACGCAGTGACTTACTAAAGTGGATTACAAGTGCATTAAGAAATACACAGCTGTGGTTATGTATTGACGAGACATTTCCAACAAATAAAAGCCGTTATTTTACAATTCAATCCTGCTGAATCTGCAGCTTTAAGGAGAGCCAGACCAAATTTCAAGGTGTACTTTTGTTACCTATTTTTAATATTAGTACTTTATTACATGTACTATATTATGATGCGTACGCCTATGCCCCGTGGCACATTTCGTCACAACTCTACTGAGAAGTCAGATAAACCTGCAGAAACGTTTGGAATTTGCCAATCAGCTTGTCCTTGAGGTATTGCGGCGTGTATGCGCTTTCTTCGCCTGAAAACTGAAAATTAGTCACACCCGCTCATCAATGATAACGCGCACAACGCATGCGAAATTAAAATCATATGACACTTACCACCTGCTTCAATTAGTCGTCTTACAAGTTCACTAATGGAAAACTGGCACTCCTCCTCCTTATCTAGGTCGGAACATAGCTTTTCAAACGCAGAATTTTTCCTCTCATCTCTTGGCCGCCCATGGGGCGCACTTTTAGGAGTCTCTACTAGGAAAAACGCTGTCTAACATTCATCATGGTACCTGGCCTTTTCAGTAACTATACAATGAACACTGTTTATTCTAGCCTTGACTGCTATAGCTCCCTCGTCTTTTCTCTCATCTGCTCTCTTTAAGATCGTCTTTGCAGTTTCCTTGCCCTTCACAAGACGAACAACGGTGCGGTGGCAGAGTCTGGTTTTTGGATCATCATCAGTTTTTGCTGGCTTCCCACAGTACAAACAGTCACCAGTGAAATTGAAAATCGGCTCTGACGACCGTCTCTTTACTGCTTTCAAACAAGTTTCCTTGTTCTCAAAATTTTTCTGAAATACAAAAAGGGGAAAGAAAACTTAAGGAACGCGTTGCAGAGGCAAGGCATGTCCAACCATAACCTAACATTATTGAAAGTAACATTCATGTAGAGAAAAAGACTAGCGTTTCACATGCGACTGGTTAATTCGGACGCAGTACTCACCAAGTCTACATGATGCGTGTACTTCTTGCGGCAAACCACATGGACCTGAAGTTTAGAGGTATCCTTAAGACGATCACAAAGCCCGTCGTTCTTCAGAACACTCACTTTCTTTATAGTCGATAAGTCACTTTCGACAACAACACTTGACTTATCCGTAGGAGGTAACCCATCACGAACAAATGCACACAATAAGCAATGCTCCATTTCCACGCAAAAAAAAAAATCTTGGAAATTAATAATATTATGACTGAGTTTGCGATGTCAACCGCAATCCACGTTAAACTCACAAATGGTCAACACTTCAACCAAGCAAAAATAGAATAAAATACATAGAGTAGCACGTGGAACACAGTGAAAGCGGTCGTTATTAATGAAAGAACTACGAAAATCTTTACAGCTCTATGTTCAAGGGATTCGAATTTTCTTTGAAACCCTATCCCTATATTTACTAGCTTCAAGTCCTCTTTTTCAGCCATAGCGTTCAATTTTTGTGTAACAATGACGCCTAGTAGCTATCAAAGTCAGCGGAAACGCACAGGATCAGGTAGCACAAAAAATGGCTGTAAGTATGAAATCCTGAGTGACTGAACCTTCGCGAGAAACAAAAAACTGGACGTTTTCCACGAAACACCCCCTTTCTCGACGCGCGTTTCGCCAACCAAGTTGGCACTTCAGAGAAGATTAAAACTAAATTCTAGCCTACACACTTGCACTATTTATACCAAATTTGTTGCCACGGTTCACTGAACCGTAACTGTCTTTGTTTATCAGAGCAAACAGTGGACTGGTGGGTATCGGACCATTGTCCTTATTCATACTATTGTTACACTTAATGATTTCTAAACTTTCAAAAGCATCCAACAGTCTACTGTTTGTTACATTTCTAATTAATTTTAAATTATTTATATCTATCCTATGGTTGTTGTCGAAAGCATGTTGGGCAACACAAGATTTTTCAGTTCTGCCATATTTCAAATGAGCCATGTGTGTTTTTAAATCTAGTCAATATAGATCTTTTTGTTTGCCCAATATACTTTTGATCACAATCTTTACAACTTATTTCGTATTCCTGACTTTTCGTTATTATTGATTTTGTCTTTGGGGGTTACCCAAAAGCGTCTGTAGTTTATTTTTTGAATTATAAACCAAATTGATATTAATATTTTTAAAAATCTTATCTAGTCCACGGGTGAATTTAGGTTCATATGGTAACGAAGCAAATTTCGAATTGTCAGTATCTCTACGAAAAGTCGTGGAATTGTACAGGGTTCTCTTAAATTTATGCTTCCTTATTAACTTATCTATTAAATGGACTGAGTAACCGTTACTCTTAGCTATATTCTTAATTATTTGTTTCTCATGTTTACCTCCTTTACTGAGGGGGAAATTTAACAAACGATGAATTAGAAAATTAAAACTTGCCATTTTATGTTGAAAAGGGTGGTGTGAACCGTTGGGAATATATCTAAGAGTCGCGGTTTCTTTCCTATATCAAAACTCTAACTTATTTTCACTATTTCTAATAACTAATACATATAAAAATGGCAGTTGTTCATTGTGTTCCCTTCAATGTAAATTTTGTAGGGAAACGGTTATTTAATTTGGACTTGATAAATGTAATCTTAGAAGTAAACATTTTATTTATGAAAAGTTATAAACTAAAATAAGTTTAAAATTTTGGCAAAAAACAGGACTTTTTTCAATCGCGTTTTTTTATATATAATTTTCTTTAAATTTCTTAAATATTCATCAATTGACTACATTCATAAACTAAAGAAAAACATTTTGTTCCGTTTTTCAGATCATCCAACGAGGCTCTACGCTGCACACCGAAAACATTTTTTTTTCGTCGCTGACGTGTCTTATTTATAACTTGCTTGTTTATGCCTAAAATTTAATAATAAAAAATAATTTGAACACTTCTATGTATGCACAATAAATGCTCAAATTCGCAAAAATATATATTAAATAGTTTTTTCTAAAAAAATCGACAATATTGGCGTTTTTTTGCCACCCCTCCCACTGACAAACAAAACATATCCCAAACCGCACAAAAAAGTGAAAAAATCTGTATTCACTAAAAATCCATCAACCTTAAAAGGGCTAAAACTAAAAAACCGAGTACTTATAATTGAATATATGTAAGTTTGAATGTTCATTTCTTCCACAATACTTTTTTCCAAGTGGTGTTAGGAATTAGAGAATTATTTTTGATATAATTATGTTTCCCCATTCTAATTATTTATTTCTCTTATGTGTTTACTATTTGAAGGTTATTAGAATTACCCTTGATGTTTACCTACATATAGTTATATTATATTTATTTATGCATTATATTTTAACACAACTACTTTTTTTACTTTTTCTACATCCGTGAATTATTTTTTTCGTTGTTGTACATAGCTTTTTTCATACACGACACTACATAGTTTGTGTTCAGCATCTGTATCACCATCATCACAGATTAACATTCATTTATTCAGCCAATGGTAAATCGGAGCTGATTTAATTTGACTTGTGGTTTTGGATTACAAGGTGAACATTTATCGTCGACGAATAATGACTTATTTAACATTTTAAATAAAGTCTGCGTTGGACGATGAAATATTTCCATAAGTATATTCTAACATTTGAGCAGCATCAATATTCTTTAGTTTTTTTTTTCATGGGCAGTGTAAACGGGTAGATGTAGTTCTAGTAATTTAAACACGTTTATCTTTTAGATACGATCTTTACTATCAGCTAAATAAATTTAAAAAAAAATAGGTAGTGAATCGAAATGTCTAATACCTCTTAAATTAACAAAGAAGTTGAATGAGTAATCGCAGGAAACGGATAGACATTTCAAATTAGAATCGCCTTAACCGATTAAGTTCAAAATATAATCAGCGATAGATCTCGACACGATATGTTATATTATCGTGTACGTATACCTACATAGGTATATCGGGTGTCCAAGAATGACATTAATAAACGATATCTCCGTTATTTGAAATGATACGACCGTGAAATAAAAGCCTACAAATGGCACCAAAAGTAGTTTTCAACGGACTAACATAGATCTGATTAGTCCTTAAAATGCTTTTTACGTTTTACAACTAACGTTTTTTTAATTTTTTTTTCCAATAGCACCCTTGACAATTAAATATTTAATTTAGTGCTCACTTGATTCCCTGTACAATTATGTAACAGACTTGGTATTTTAAGGTCATTTGTTGGTTATATTAAGTTATATTGCAATGTAACATTTTTATTTCCTCCTTAATCACAAAATTAAAGGTAAATCACAAAAAACACGATACGTCAGAGTGATAGTTTTGACAAAAGCACATGTCATTTGATCATTTTTACGTAAATACTCTGGGTTAGTCTCTTAGTCACTTTTATGTATAAAAGTATTTAGTATTTCAATAACAGTTAGTTATTTTTACAATAAAATACTAGTGTTCAGAGATTAATACTTATGGAATATCGAGCTCTCATTAGAGATAAAAAAAAAAACAAAAACGATTAGCCTTTACTTTAAATCCAAAAATATTTAATACCAAAAAAAAAATGTTTTATTTGCCCCAGATGTTTTTCCTGAATACAATGGGGTCCCTGAATAAGCAGTGAATCTGGTATTAAAACGCAAAAAAAATATTCCCGAAAATACCAGTATTAATAAGGAAATAATAAATCAATACTAAAAGCAAATTCTGATACAGCCAGAGAGTTGTATCAATTCCGTTTCGCAACGTTTAACTCCCGCTCTCCAATTAAAAAAAATGAGGATCCTACCTTATTAATTAATGTTTTTGTACATATTTTTTACTTCTGCTACGAAATACATCTCTAATTCTGGAGCAGCAATAAAATAAATTTGGAGAGAAAAGGTTTCATCCTTAATATGATTAATGCATTTCTAGGTTTAGAGCAAAAACGTTTTCCCATCTTTAACGAGGAGCTCGATATTCCACATATTAGACTATTAACAACAATACTACATGTATCGCATATACTTGTATTACTTTTATGTACATATTATTTAACCACTAAATGGCTTTTATCCCACGGCAAGACCTTATTATACCAGTCATTTTAAATTTTCTGTGTTGCGTAATGAAAATTATTACCGCACTAGTAATAATTTAACGATGGCGTAATTAGTTCAAATTATACCACTACACTAGAGTAATGCGCACTCATAATGCCATTAATGCACACTCATAACGTCATTAATGGGGTAATATTTTTTGTTTTTAATAACGTGATTCAAATCATTCAAAATAAGTGGTATAATAATTAGGATTCTGAAATGTGTACTACAACGCCGGGCGTAGTATAAACCGTGTTTTAAGCGCCTTGTAAAAATATGTACACCACTGACCGATCCTAAAGCGCCAGAACCCGCGTATGCGCAGTAGTACGCCATCCCGGTGCGGGAGGGTAGGATATTCTTCCGCAGTTTAACACGCGAGATGGCAAACATTCCGAACCCTAATAATAAGGTCTTTTTTAGGTCACGATAAGGTCTTTTTGACAAACTGTGTCAAAAATATAAATTGTGAATGAAAGAACACGTATTTTTTAAAATTAATAGATACTTGTCTTTAAACAAATCGACAAAAGTTTTTTCGTAAACGAAATGTTGTATATTACACGTGCGGTAAACATTTTTCTCAAAAACGGATAAGGGCTCTTATCCAAATCCCATCAAAACGAGACATCAATGTATAAAAATGTATGTATTGCCAATTTTTAAGACACAGATCTGCCACTGATTACTACAACTCTGCCTACGAACTCCAGTATTGCCCACTCGAGTTTGTAATTTTCATTGATTCTTCCTCGTATTTAAAATATTAGGGGGATATTAAAAGAATTAAAAAGGTTAAAAATCCTATTATGGCCTAGTAGGAGAGACAGACCACTCGTAATTTTCCGTAAAATATTGCAATAATGCATGCTTTGGTTAGCTACAATCGTGCATTTGCGTTAGTTCATTCTGCGAGATGCGTGGGTAAGGTGAAGTGTTTTCGCTACAGTAAGTTATTTCCAAATGTAATTTTGGATACCCTCATAAATTATTCGTGTGTTTGTAATCTGTCGAGTCAATCGAGTACATTTAAATTTTATTTACAATTTTATGTATGCCATTGTCTCGTAATTGTCTTCGTTTTTGGACTGGCTAAACCCCCATTTCATGCCAAGAAAGGTGTCTTGAAGAACTTTATTGATATTGGACGAGCATAGCTCGTATACAACCAACATTGACACTTTGGAATTTGCAGAACAACATGAAATTATTTTGTTCTGCTTGCCCCCGCATTGCACTCATTACATGAACCTCTGGATCGTTCCTTTTTTAAGTCTTAAGGGACATTATTATGAGGCGTGCAGAAGAATGGTTAAAAGTAATCCCAATGGAACTGAACCGCTTGCAGTTTGGTAAACTCTTGGGCGAGTCTTATGGTAAATCTGCTACAATAAACAACATGATTTCAGCCTTCCAGGCAACGGGAATATTTGCTTTGAATCCAGAAGCCATTCTCTACTCTGGGTTTTTGCAGCCTACAGTATTAAAAGATAGCGTCGGAAACGAATCCCCACAACCCGGTCCCTCTGGAATAAATCCTGGTGGAGGTGGCAGTGCAAAAGGCATTGCAGAAGGAGGTAGTGTAGGAGGTAGTACAGGAGGCAGTGCAGGAGTCAATACAGGCTGCAGCGTTCAAGAAACGCCAGGAAAAATTGGATGCGGTTTCACCTGTACCCTTGATAACACCAGCTGTGAAAAGAGTTCGTTCTAATATATCAGATGTTTTAACTTCGACATAAAATATAGGAAGGACATACATTCCAGGAAAAAGAATCTTAAACCTAAATATCAGCCAATGAAGAAGCCCAGGCGTGAGTGTGCCTCTTCTTTTTGCTCGGATGATGTAGTTTTACACAATTCCTCGTGTGGAGGTAAACGTGTTAGTGACTGCGTCGGATGCGGCGAAGTTATTGTGCTTATTACGTTCCCAATGTTTGCATGAAGGTTGCACACCTTATTATAATGTGTGATAAATGTGTGGCGTTGCTGCGACAAAAAAGCAAAATATGTAGGTCAATCTCTCCTACCTCAGGTGGACCATCTCTCCTATACTGGGTAGGAGAGTCGGATCAACGCAACGTTTCAGATTGTATTTTTATTTTATGACGAGTTCTTTTGTTCTTTAAACTATGCCACAAGTTGTACAATGTTCGTGTTTATATTTCTAGTTTTTTGTAGAGTTTTATTTTGATGAATAAAAAAGTTATTGATGGTTATTCAAAGGGTGGTCCAACTCTCCTTACTTTACCCTACATACTGCACTAATAATACAATGCGTTGCGTGGAGATGTGGAGTGGCCTCCTCGGTCCCCAGACCTGTAACCTTGTGACTAATTTTTATGGGGCTACCTTAAATCTCGAGTATACATACATAAACAAACTGCGCGTACTTGAAGCCCTTTCAGAAACAATCACCCGAGAAACTCGTAGGGTGCCACGTAAAATGCTTCAAAGGAGTGTGGAGAATTTATCGCGCCGTCTACGGGAGTGCCTAGACAAAAACGGGTATCACCTAACTGACGCAATTTTTCGCACCTGATTATTTCATTTTCACTATGCATCATTTAATGACAACATTTCAGCTATGTATTAAAAAAAAAAATTTGGATTTTGTTGAAAAATAAGAGTGTGAAGAGTCTTTTAAAATTCCATACCTCCCTGCCGGACCCTGTATAAATACGAGGGATAATCAAATGAAAACCGCAATTATTTTCTTTTCCTCTATTTGAATGCAAGGATAATGTTTGATTGCACATTACTTTTCAACATAGTCCCAACCCAGTGCAATGCACTTACGCTACAGGATAGGTAGTGCCGATACCGCGTGAGAAAAATTATTTTGGTTGACTCGTAGCCATTCGTGCACTGGACATCTTCATCAGACTTGAACGTTTGCCCTCCAAGGTGCTTCTTTAATTGACCAAATATGTGGATCTCAGATGGTGCCAAATCTAGCGAGTATGAAGAATGTGGGAGACACTTGAAGAGTAGGTTATCCCTGCTTTTTATGGTTGCACGAGCAGAATGAAGCAAGTGAAGCAAAACATCTGTACTCAGCAGTCCCCTTCGCTTTGGGCGTATCGCTGGCTTCAAATGGTTCTTGAGGAGGTTGGTGTAGGTAGTACCTATCTTATCCCAGAATAAAGACAACATGACTTTTCCTGTAGAGGGGTGGCTGCGTAACTTTGCTGTCGTTCTTTGCTTTCACCTTTCTTCTCGGATTGAAAATGGTGCACCCAACTTTCATCCCCGATGACAATGTGGGCTACAAAATTCTCACCCTTCTCTTCATAACCTTCAGTCCATAAAAATCGAATAACTCCACGCTATTCCTGCTTGGTGCAACTGCATAGTGGCGGAATCTTTAATCAGCTGTTACTCACCTTCAACCCTCCTACCGGCATTGCTTCGTACTACCAGCTTGGAAAAACGTCAACGTCTATGTCTGTAAATTTCCAAACGCGTAGAAAGGTAAAAAAAGTAATGGCACATTTGCGGTTTTTGCAATTTCATTTGATTCTCCCTCGTAACTATTAAATACCACGTATTTTTATCATTGTATTTGGAATAACTAAATTCAGGTGGGGACTAAATAGATGTTTGGGTAAAATGGACGCTATTTAAAAAATACTTGGGTGATGGCTTCTAAAGGGTTGTAAGAGGCAACACGGCTTTTGACCTGTGATCAGACGTAATTTTTCGTGTCATTTGCAGGTCTTGTTGTTTACATTCGTATCGTAATGGAGATATCGCCTGTTAACGTCATTCTAGAACACCTTGTACAGTACGCGTCACCCTAATGTGTACATAGCAGAATGAAGAGGAATTGATAAGTTAACTTCTGTGTTGAGTAGACGTCACCACCGCCTAAACATGAGATGGGAACCAATCGCGATCCAATCGCTAGGCGTATGCCAGGCATCCAGTTTGTCGGAAGAGCTGTTTGGGTTGAAATTCGAAATACCATTTTAAATTTTATTCTGATCTAGTTACTGATTATAAAAGTGCGTTATTGCGAGGGTATTGTAGAAGCACTACATACATTCATAAACATCAAAATGGATATTTATTAGATTGACGAAAAAGTTCAAATAATTAAATGGTATTTTGGTGGTCGGTCTGTAAGGGATATTAAAGCCATTTTTAATGAAAAGCACAATAGGCCCTCTCCGACGATATAAACGATTAACTGTTAATTTTGTTATTTGCAAGTACGGACTTGTAATAACACGTTTTTTTAGGGCCGAATCTTTCGGCCCACATTAACTTTTTATAAATAATTATTCAATATTGTCATTTGCCAATGATTTTACGTATCTCTGTGTAAGCCAAAACACATACGCCAGTACAGTACTAACATGAACATGGTGATCATGTCAGACGACGGATCGCAACAGAGTCGGACTTAGGTCATTATTATTACAAAACGATAGTTCACAGAAAATTAAAACATACTAAGGGGCTAACTTTTACATGATGGAGCCGTATTTAGGTGTGGTAAGTTAGTGGTCCCGTAACATGGCACTTAAAAAGAACTTACCCACGAAGCTCATAAAATTTCCCTAAAAAGGGAAAATCAATATAAAGTTACAATGACAATTAGATTTTTAATGACCAGTTATGAAAGTGGGTCATACAGTATCCGTGTTGTTGCCATAGATAGGTTTTCTTACAATTGATTAAGATTTACTTCATGAATGAAACCGACGAAATATTCGAGTCTTACTTGCCAATTTTTTTTATCTGCCAAACAGATATTTGGAACAGGTCTGCCCTTGGAATATGAACACATCATACCTGTTATCATAAAATTCTGGATGCCTCGACGTAGCTTCGGTATCTAGAATTTTACGATAAGGTATGATGTCTTCCTGTTTTACACCAGGAAGTCTCGTTTTTCCAGGGTATACCTGTTCCAAATTAATATTCCCATAATACATGTTTAAGCAACACAAAATCAGCTGTAACAAAACTGCAACTGTTTAACAAATGACGAAAAAAGTTGCAAAAATATGCTCTGCAAAAGATCATTTCGCATATAACATTAAAAGGTAATAGTTTTTGTATTAAACAATTTATGACGTTTTATGGGTAAGTCCTTTTTAGTTTCATTTTTCGTGACCACTGAAATTACCACACCTAAATACCGTCGTCTAATAGTACGCTTCCTAGTACGTTTATTCGAATATTCACTAATGTATTCTGATGTATTTTCCGTGAACTATTGCTTTGCAAAAATAATGATGCCCCCGACTCTGCTGCGATTCGCCGGAACTTTGTACGCCGAAGCAGTGAACAATTCTGTCTTGTTTCGTTGTTGTCATATCAATAAAATATTCCTATTTGATATTTTAAAATTGTTTCACAGCTGTTTAAAGTGATATTAACTGTTTAAAATTATTTCACAGTAGTTAGGTTGAAAAAAGATAACAGTAAACTTTATTATACGATACGCAACGCAGTCTTGCTCTTTAGATTTCCGCTAAGACCCCCCCTCTTATCTTTACGTACAACCAAGCCCCCCCCGGCCCAAGTAAATTCGCCTAACTATGACATAAAAATGTACGTACGTACACACACAGACAGACAGATAGGTGAAAATTAAAATCTCGACGTTTCCGAACATATTACGCTTTTTTCGCTGATACTGTACATCCACTTCACTGTGTAAATGTGGAAGTTAATAATCTAACTAGCTAATAAAATAACTTTGATCCATTAAAAACTAATGTGTTCAACATTAACTGTTACTGTCCTCCAAAATATTTAATATTATGCGCTTATTCAGCTAGTTAACTGCTAACATTTTACTTCATTATCCGGTGATTATTTATTGGAATGAGCTTTTATTTCATAGAAGGATTTATACTTTTCTTAAATAACTCAATTATTTATAAATGCTTTTTTTGTGGAACTGTCATTAAAAGTGACAATTTTAATGGCTTCCTTATGTCCCAAAAGTTGGCATTAATAGGAAATCGTGTTAAAATGTATCCTCGTAAAAATTAATTTTACCACTGATGTTAAATGCATTTTTACCAATAGTGTTGCAAATATTTTTAACAATAGTGTTAAAATTTTAACGTCTATTTGTTTGTAATCATAGTCTCGGTTACGATTTCACAACATAGACAACATAGACGATACTTGTTCAAAAATTAAAATGTATTTAACTTTCAACTAATGTCGATACACAAAATACTCCTTCGCTCACAAACATATTACTTTTCACACAATATTTCTTTGTGCACCTCGAGATTTCTTGACAGTTATTTAATTTTTTATTTTTAAACGTCATGCGTCACTTTTAACATTTACATATTATGTATCATAAATAGCTATTTTTTATTGTAATTCAGGGACAGATTTATGACATTAGGAGGCTCCTGAAATTATATCGCTTTCTGTTATGGAGAACAGTAAATATAATAGTATAAAATTGTTTTTAACAAACTGGTGCCTTATTTAAAATAGTAAACTTAACGTATACGCCAAAACCAGTTTTAAAATAAAAAAAGGATTGATATGATAAAACATGCACTTTAAGATCATATCAAGTTTATTCGCCTCGCTTACAAATATGAGGCACCATTTCCAAATTCTAAATTATTTACAATTTAATATTGTAATGTAAATGGAACTTTTTCATAATTAAATACTTATTTACTTTTGACAAACAATTTCATATCAGTATAAACATGTTTACCGAGGTGGCTATTCTGTAATTTGCATTTGAAAAAAAAAATGTTTTTAACGAATTGTTGTAAATTTCTATTTCATTAGGTATTAGGCACGTTCATTTTATTTTAACTTAATGTAGGCGTCGCCTATGGATCTGAATTAAAATTTCTTACTCCACATATGAGCTGCGCTAATCTTTAACTATCAAATAGTTCACTAAGATCGTTAAAATGCCTCCCAACTCTGCGAGGGATGGATAGGATTAAGCAGTTTACAGTTTCTCGGAAGAAACAACTTCTTAATTGGTCCGAAGTTCCTGGAGGCCTACATATGTAGGTATGCACTGATGTGCTGTCCCAAACACGTACCACACATTATCAATAACTAATAGACGAGGAAATTTATCATTCCACCTCCAAAATTTCCGCAGTAATATGGATTTTGACGTAATTAGGCTCGTTCGATTCCTTGTAAAATTTAGAAAAAATGTTACCTATTTTTGTCATATACAAATCAGAAACTGCATTACTGCACCTAAAAAATACATTTTTGGGGTGCAATTTTCCAGCTGATTAAAGAAAAAATCATAATTCGAGAATACATTGTCGAAACGAGCTGAATTTGGTTACTCTGGTTTTTTTTTTGGGTCGCTGACCACGAGTCTGAGTGAAATTCCCCGAGAAAGGTGGGTATTTTGGTGTCCGTACACCTGGAGGACCAGGAACCCTGGTCGCCAGGCCCATCCCCGAGGTTTTCCCTCAAATTCGACTTGAATCTAAACGAAAATGGTCACTCGGGGGTTTTAAGGGTCGCGGAACCAGAAACGGTTTACAAAAAAAAAACCCCAAAAAAAAGGGGGCGGCCAAAACGGGCCCCCGCGCCCCCCCCCGGGGGTGGGTTTTCCGGGATTACTCAGGGGTTTTTGGGGTCGCTGAATCACGAAAATACGGTTGTTAGTTTTGTTGTCCGTTACACCTGGAGGACCAAGAACCCTGGTCGCCAGGCCCCTTCGCTTCGAAATTCTTGTAATTGTGACTATAATATCTTGAAAGTATGCTTCAAGACGCGTATTTACAAAAATGGCGTCAAGATATTATTGTGACAATTCCGAGAATTTCGAAACGAATGGGCCTGGAGACCAAGGTTCTTGGTCCTCCAGGTGTAACGGACAACAAAACTAACAACGTATTTTTTGGGATCATGAGATAAGCGACCCCAAAAACCTCCGAGTGACCATTTTAGTTTAGATTCAAGTTGAATTCGAGGGAAAACCTCGGGGATGGGCCTGGCGACCAGAGTTCCTGATCATCCAGGTTTAACGGACAACAAAACTAACAATGTATTCATGACCAGCGACCTCAAAAACCACCGAGTAACCATTTTCGTTTAGATTCAGGTCGAATTCGAGGGAAAACCTCGGGGATGGGCCTGGCGACCAGGGTTCATGGTCCTGCAGGTGTAACAGACAACAAAACTAACAACGTATTCGTGATCAGCGACCCCAAAAACCACCGAGTAACCATTTTCGTTTAGATTCAAGTCAAGGGAAAACCTCGGGGATGGGCCTGGGACTAGGGTTCATGGTCTTCCATCGGGGTCAATTTCTGACATTATATTCGTGATCACCGACCCCAAAAACCCTCGAGGAACCAAATTCTGCCCGTTTTGACAATGTATTCTTGAATTATGATTTTTTCTTTAATTGGCTGGAAAAATTGCACCCCAAAAATTCATTTTTCAGATTCATTTCATTTTCAGATGCATTTTTCTGATTTGTATATGACAAAAATAGGTAACATTTTTTCTAAAATTTACAAGGAATCTAACGAGCCTAATTACGTCAAAATCTATCTTACTGCGGAAATTTTGGAGGTTTGGCTCATTTTTGTGCTAAATTTCCTCGTCTATGAGGAGACCGCGGCACATTTTAATTTATTTCGGTTTATTTAATGTGTTTGACAATAAAATCTAACTAAGCTATTGGTGGTAGTATGTGGCAGGTCATTGTTTCACGAAACTGGAATACCAATTTATATCAAAAATTGAATATTTCCTCACCGCCAAACTCTTTATTAACATATGGAACAATCTGTTTTCCAGACATATAAAACGACGTCCAAAATCGTCAAACACTTGAAAATGGCAAAAAAATCCAACAAATGACTTTTTTCTAAGGATTCTCGCGATGCTATTAGTTTTCTGACAGAGCTATTGGTAGAGATCCCCTCTGCCAACAGTGGTATTTAAAATACGGTTATTAAGATAACCTCAAATGCTTCTCACTCTTTTCGTACCAAAGACTCTGATCAATATTAATTCTTGCAATTTTTCACCACATCGTTCTTTGCCAAAAAACATCTGACTGCATCTGACTACTACGACTGTCATAGCCACTCACACAAAGTCATGTTAAACTGCTAAAAACTAATACAATATGTATTGGAATAATATTGATGTCACATTGGTACTGAATTAACTTATTAGGCAGATGCACTCATATTTTCCTTATTTTCATATTAGGAAAGAAGTAGGAGTCAATACTTCATTCTACTTTTGTGTTCTCTACTCAAAACATACCATTGATGCAATGCCATACCATACATACCATTGATGCAATCTTTTTCGTCAATCTGAGTCATCATCAAGTCATCGGAAAGGCAAGGGAACATTTATACTCAAGTGGTATCAATTAATAATACTCACGCTACATTTACTCCGAAGAGTAATAACCCCAGAGGTCCTCTCAAGGATCTGTGCGGAGAAGGGAAGGCTATTATTATTATTTGTCATGGCGCCCTGGGAGCGACTTAAGATTATTTCGGTAACGAATTTGCTGTAAAATCTTGGTATATATGTATGTAGGTACAATAAAATTACTAAACTTGCCTGCATTCTTTTGTGAAGGAACAAAAAGAACAAAAAATCCCTGAAATGCAGAAAGAAAACCATTGTCACATTTCATTTTTAAAAACATCTCATGTAATTCTACCATACTTGTTTTACTATCTTCATAGTGCACACTATTTTTAAAGACGGATTTTCACTTATACAACTTGATGCGGTAACAGTTAAAAACTAGCAGCACTTTGGTTCATAAAAAAATATTGCGGCAAGAACTTGCTGCATCAAATTACACACACAAATTGCATATCTAAGTAAAAATCCGTCATATAGGTAAGCGTGCAATTAAAAAATATGTCATCTTGATAATTATGACATGTACATTGTTATCAATAAATTTATTGAACAGAAGTTATCCATTCTTCTCTTCTACTATACAGGAAATAAATATTATATTAATATTGAATAAATTAATCAAAGTACTTTGTTATACATGTCCACGTTTAGGTAACAATTTTTATGACTAAGCATTAAGTTCAACATCACGTTGCCGGTAAATAATATTAATTATCCAAATTAAATTAGTCATGACAACATCAAATGAATATTAATTACAGTAGAATACGAGGTGTGTAAATTAAGCAATGAGACTGATTTAAAATTTTTTATTCGAATAGAATTACAATCCAGTATAGTCTCCTTCAAAATAACTTCCTTGAGGAGCCACACAGCGCTGAAGACGGTTCTTACATTTCTCATAGCAGTTCTAGAACACATATACTGGAATAGCCTTCAGCTGGTTGGTTACAGCCGTTTGAATGTTTTTTATCGTCCCTTGATTTGATTTTTCAATTTCGGGAAGAGAAAAAGTCACAATGACTCAAGTCAGGTGAATAAGGAGGCTGAGGAGCCACAGGAATGTTTTTACTGTTTAAAAACTCGTTTACTGAAATGGCTTGTGTGAAAATCAAGTGCGCATTGTCGTGATGCAACATCCAGTTTTTCTTGATTTTCGGTCCGATACGCATGACCCTCGTTATGCATGCGAAATCGCAAGTTTTTCAAGAAACTCTCCGTAAAAGTGTTGAATTATTACTTGGCCTGGAGGCACAAACTCTTTGTGGACAATTCCCTAGCTATCAAAAAAAGCAAATCACCTTTCTCTTCTTATGTCCTTTTATTCCAGTGAAAGATTTTTTCGGACAATTTTTGCGGAGATTTTTCTCATCCCCAATTCGTTAGTTCACGATAATTAAAATCTAATGAACCGTGGTGTGATTCAAATTTAACTTCTTCCCCCATCATTCTTGTCGTCAGCCGACGATATGAACCCACAAGATCCCCTATTATATCGGCATTTTCATCGGTTCTTGAATATGTAGGCCTTTCTCTAAGTGGTTCATTCATTCATTCAACCACCGAAAAACCTGGGCTCTTGAAAAAACACTGTCTCTGTAGGCGTGTTGAAGTTTTGCAAAAGTATCTGTTGCGTTGTATCCAAGTCTGAAGCAAAACTTGATAGCACACCGTTGCTCAAAATGTTACTTAATTTTAAAACGCACTAGAAAAAAATCAGTTTACGAAAAGAGTCACAAAGAACAAACAAAAGACTCTAACAATTTCAAACTTGTACTGAAGGTGAATTACATGTTAACCTACAGCTCCTGCCGTCTCCGCAGTGTTGCTGGATTGGACGCTACGTTGCCACTCTCATTACTTAATTAACATCGTCGTGCATTGTATATCTTTATTTTAAATGTTATTATACGCATTGGGTACAAACATCTTCACTTAAAATTGTCGTTAAAACGATACACTAGTATAGTCAAACCATTACAGATTCCTAAAGTACGAGTATGTTACAAGATGTCAATTCAGAATCTAAAATTGACTCGTCTCGGGATTTTTTTATAAATACCCACAATTGAGACACTGAATTTAATCCATACGCTTGTATGTTATGCCCTCTGTGGCTTTTACTTATCACCTTTTTCTGTACTTATCGACCCTTTCTCGTTTGTCGACTGGGTGTTCTTTTAAATAAACCGCTCGTCAAAATTAGCATAACACTATTTGGATTTTGCGCCATTTGCGTTCTATAAGAGTTAGATACTTACAGTTTCTAATTTTGGGTAGCATATAGGGTTGGTTTCAATGTCTCGAAGTTGCTACGCTGTGACTTAAACGGTTCGCCGTTTCGCAAGATTTTGACGGTAATTTCAGAGACCTACAGTATCGACTATAAAGGACACTGTCGGGTAAACACTCCATCCCGGCACACATTAAGACCTCCTCATTCGTTCTGTGTATTTGGTCGCTGTCCCATCTCTTCAACCCATATCCAGAGCCCGTAAGCCCCCCCTTGGCATTTTCGTTGGGTTTTGCGTGGTTTGACCTCTGTTAGGCGAATCCATTGATCCTAATGCTGCCAAGTAAATTGGTGTGGGAGGCCACAACTCGCTTTCACATTTTGACAACTCAAACACCCCTCCAAGCCACACTCACGCCAACCCCCCACTCACCCCCTCTGGTTCCGCCCCTGTAGAAGACTGTGTGGTATCCCATGCACGTTTTTCGAATCCATGTCATGGCATTACTTGAAGACTCTCGAAATTGACGGAACACACTGCGGACGGCCGATTGACTTCAAAAGTGATATGACAACTCACCCCCTGAAAATAGGCTGCGCTGAGGGGTTGTAAGCAGGTCTTGATGCGTGGGGTAACTCAGAAAGCTTTCCTGAGGATGCATGAACTCTTTTTGGCACACCCCGAGTCGTCCGTCTCCTTCAAATCCTCTTTTGCGTCCAATCACCCTCTTTCCTTGACCACCTCCAAACAATTTTTGAGTGGATGAAAATTCCTGAGAGAGGCCTCTTTGGGTAGGCGGGACCTTCCTTTGCACTTGTGTGAATAGACAATCCTGGAGTGGGTACTGGAACCTTGTTTGGAAAATTAAATCTTCTCTAACTTGTAGTTTTTTCCCTAAAAGGTAGTTTCTTTGTTGGTTAGTGAAACGTGGGGAAAGTTGTAGTTTTTTGGTTTTTGGTGGAAGGAGTGGTGAATAGACAATCGCCAAATTCGCGAGAGGGGTGGATTTGGAGATGGAAATCACATTTGGCGCTCAATCGGCACGTTCACAGTAGGTCCCGTCAACTTCAAGAGTCTTCAAGTAATGCCATGACATGAATTCGAGACAAAACGACATCCCACGCAGCCTTCCACAGGGGCGAAACCAGAGGAATTGAGTGGTTGGTGTAGGTTCAGACTGAAGGGGTGCTTGAGTTGTCAAAAGGTGAAAGTGAGTTGTGGCACCCCCACACCAATTTATTAGGCAGGTTAGGCAGGTTAGGATCAATGGATTCGCCCAACAGAGGTCAAACCACGCAAAAATCTACGTAAATGCAAAGAAGTGGCTTAGGTGGGTCTGGAAATGGTTTGAAGGAATGGAATTGGTACCAAATACACAGAACTTATTGAGGAGGTCTTAATGTGTGCCGCAATGGAGTTTTTATCCAACACCGTCCTTCTTAGTCTATCCTGTATGTCTCTGAAATTGTTGTCAAAATCTTGCGAATTCAAATTTCGACATGGGGTTACTTTTTGGAGTGTGGACGACGAACCGTTTAAGTCACAACGTAGCACTTTCGAAACATTCAAACCCACCCTATGGGATACCGAAAATTAAAAACCGAAATTCTCTAATTCGAATATATCGCAAATGGCGCTAAATTGAAAAGTGTTGCGCTAATTTTGACGAGCAGTTTTATTTTAGAAGAAGCTGTAAGAAAACGGTAAATATTTTTTGAACGGATTATGACCAAAATACGTTGTAAAATTCTGTTGTAAAATTTAGTCTGTGGAATAAATAAGTTCTAAGCCGACGATTTAGTTTACTAAGAAAATTAACTTTCCTGCATCATTAATGCCGAAGATTCAGAGCGAAGTGGGGTAAAGGATTTGTGTAAGCCTTAAACAGATTGCTTTTCGTCTAAGTATGAAATAAAGTTTATTAATCGCAATTTAATATATCTACAGTATAAAAAAAGGACTACGACTTAGCAGTGGCGGCTGGTTGAATTTAAAGTTCTCGTATTTTCATGAGGAGCATAGGACCTACGTCATCTTTTAAGGTTGTGATGACTAAACCTAAGTAGAAGGTTGCAGTAGCAGAAAAAAAAATTGAAACGTAATTTGCGAAACAAAAAATTCAAGAAATGTGTGCCCCACCAGAAGATCTTGAAAACGCATTGTTGTGATGCAACATCCAGTTGTTCTTGATGTTTGGTCTCACACGTATGACCATTTCGAAGTTTTTCAAGAATCTCCCTGTAAAAGTGTTTTTTTACTGTTTGGGTTGGAGGCACAAACTCTTTGTGGACAATTCCCTGGCTATCAAAAAAGCAATTCAGCATGCATTTGACGTTCGACTTGCTCATTCTTGCTTTTTTTGGGACTTAGAGAGCTTGAAGTGTGCCATTCCATGCTAGGTTTCCGGATCGTACTCAAACACCCAAGTCTCATCACCATTCCTGATGTCCTTTTGGTTCTGCGAAAGGTTTTTTGGAACCATTTTTGCGCAGTTTTTTCATCCCCAATTCGTTAGTTAAAATCTGATGATTAGTGGTATGATTCAAATTTAATTCTTCCCCGATCATTCTTGTCGTCAACCGATGATCCCGTATTCTATCGACATTTTCATCGGTTCTTGAAGATGAAGGCCTTCCGCTCAAGGACGTAGCCAGTAGTTATCTTTGGGGGGGGGGCGCTCAATGCAGATGAAAAGCCAAAAAAAAGGTCAGTAGAGGCAACGGCAACCAAAGGCCCGAAGTGATCGCTGCAAATAAAACAAAAAAGCCAAAAAAAAAAGTCACTACAGCCAAGGGCAACCGCATTCCCCCGAGTATTTTGGTTTTTACTTGACCCTTTGGGGGGGGGGCGATCGCCCCCATCGCCCCCCCCTGGCTACGCCCTTGCTTCCGCTGCGTGGTTCATCCTTAATCGACTCTCTTCCTTCTGAGAATGCCTTAAACCAAAAAAACCTGGTTCTTGAAAAAACACTGTTTCCGTAAGCGTGTTGAAGTTTTGCAAAAGTATCCGCTGCGCTGTGTCCAAGTCTGAAGCAAAACCTGATAGCACACCATTATTCAAAAATAATCACTCATTTTTAAAACGCACTAGAAAAAAACAGGTTTCAGAAAACAATCACAAAGAACAAACAAATGACTCTAACAAGTTCAAACTTCTACTGAAGGTACATTACCTGTTAACCTACCGCCCTTCCAAGTCCTGTCTCAGCAGTGTTGCTAGATCGGGCGCTATGTTGCCAGTCTCGTAAAAAAACACACCTCGTAAAAAAATTTATATTTACTTTTGCAAGTCGAATCCAATATCTTCTGGCGTGACACACATTTTTTGAAATTTATGTTGTCATGTTTTTTTTTTTATTTTTTTTTGCTATAGTTAGTATATAGCCTTCTATATAGATCGAGTAAAAACTAGGGTCCGGAAATGTGTGCCATAACATAGGGTCGGCACTATAAAACTCTATAATAATTAAAGCATAAACCGTATTTTTTTAAGCGCCTTGCAAATTATATACGCGTATATTGCTTGCCCGTGCGGCACTGACCGCTCCTGCCGCCGCGCCGGGACTCCCACATGCCCGTAGTACGTCGGTCCCATGCAGAAGCACTGGATAGTTAAATGCAGTTTAAATGGGTGAGAGCAAACTTTCCGAAACCTAATAATATCACTCTAAATTATAATTTACGTCCCATGCTTCCGACAGAATTCGAGGATTTGAATTGTGTTTTAAGGTGATCATAGCTCAGTTAAAAAAAAATTGTCGGTTCCCTAGACATGTTTAATATTTTAAAAATCTATTTTTTAAAAATCAGGGGACTAGTGAGCAAATGTTAGTAGACTATTTTTTTGAATACCCAAACAAAAATACGAGGATTTCAAATTCCTCCAACTATCAGTGCGACTCAGGAAGTAATAAGACTCAAATAAAATATATTAATTAAACGCGTTTAATGTATATTAATTAATAATATGTTAGAGGGTTGGTAAGGTAACGAGACAAACCTATAAGAGGCAAAAGTATAAGCCTTTTGAGAGCTCTAAATAAACTTTATTCAGAGAAACATCTCTATACAAATATTAGTAAAAGTTCATTACAAAAAATTTTACAAAATTCCCAAATGGAGTTGCTCCAGCTTTAGTATAAAAATACACTTTTACCTCAATCTTAATTTGTCTTTATAGGCTAAACCCAACAGATGTGAGTTAAAAAAATAAAACAATATATGATATTTCAAATTTCTAGATATATGTATTAACAATCATAGCATTTCACATTATATAACACATTTATTTTTCAAATTTTTATAATAACAAATTTATAATATAATTTGATCCATGGAACGCCCCAAAAGGATGTAAACATCTTTAGGTTATTAATTACAACTAATTTTGTCTTAATATTTCTAAAATTTATTCGAGCCGAGTACAAGGCAAGAAATTGACCAAAGTTCCGCCCATCAGGCCACGTCCGTTCCACGCTTCGCCGGGTTTTTTCGTTTTCGGTTAGAATGGGCCCCCCTGGGGTGTGGCCGTTTTTTTCTCCCCTTTTCCCTTGTTTGTTTAAATATTGTCGTTTTTTGTTCAAAGTTTCTGTCAAAAATTCAATTTTTTTTTGATTGTTTTTTTTCTTTACGTTCAAAACCAATTTTAAGTCTGGACACGATTTCTCGAAAAGTTAGAAGCATGTTCAAATTTTCAAAATAGATTTATCCATGTACTAACGAAAGATTTTTGATATTATTTATTGAATTTTGTTCAATTGTTTTTCCCTTCGTCCAATAACGGATGAAGATTTTTGGTTTTTTGATTTTGGATGAACCAATAATGAGTTATGCTGTCCACGGCAAGATCATTTTTTTTTGATACGTCAAGGGAGATGAGGTACCAATGGCTGAGTTTTCGGAATTTTTAAATAAAAATTTCACAAAATACTGTTTAATTATGTATCTTTGACGTGCTGAATTGTTTAAATAAAATATATGATTGTATATATTTAAAAAAAAATAGTAAAAATACCCTTTTTTTGAACCTCTGAAACCCCTTAACTGTGACGGTCTCATTTTGGAGGTACACAAAGAACATCATTTATAGAAAAATATATGGTAATAAATATTAGGTCATTATTTAGAACATGGACTTATTACTTAACGACAAACAAAAAATACTCACATATAATCCATTATGTCACAAACAAGATGACATACATTAAATGCTGTGCAAATGTTCCTGAGTGTCACAAAAAAATTGCGAAAGTATAAGAAATTGAATTGCGCAGGTGTAAATCGTCTGCTTCACTGATTCCTTTTCTTGTCTAGAACTGCCCTTAGACAAGGAACTGTCACTGTTTCTAAGTCACAACTTCACTATCTAGCGCGAATATTCACGAAAAATTTCCCTTGCCCTTCTCGAACTCAATATGATGTAAATATTTTGTTTTAAATTATACTTCACGCATTTATATGTAAAATTTGTACTATTTACGAAACATTTCCCTTGCCCTTCTGTGACGATTCACCGCTTTCATTTTGTCACAGAGGTTAGGAAGCACCCTGTAAAACACGAGTTAGGCATTTGCACAAAGTTTAACAAGTCGCAAACTACTTCTAATAGTGTATACTACACGTCACAAAAAAAATCGTCAAAATGCTATAAGTCCATGTTCTGAATATTTACCAAATATTATTGTACAAAAAGTTATCGATGACATAAATGTGTTATATAATGAGAAAAGCTACATGACTACTACTACTACTACTACTACTACTAATCTAATTAGAAATTAGAGAATTCGCATAGTCATATAAATCTGCAGAGACATAAATGGGAATAAAAATTTTGATTACAATAGTATATTTACCACTACATACATATGTAGATACCTAAATCTTAAATTTAACAAAATTAGTTAATTTGTTTTAATGTGATGGACCAATATATTCAAGAACTTACCTCATAAGTAATTTCCACATTGTATAAGCAATAACCTTGTACTTGAATACACAGTTTAGTAACTACGAAAATTTCGATCACTAAATTACGTCTATTATAACTACAGCAATGATTTTGTAAACGCTAAATTTTATGTTACTACCTTGGATTATGCTAAAGTAAGAGATAAAATAATCGACTTGTTTTGTATCATTTATCGAATTGTGTTAGTAAGCAATCAATGTATTAAGTATAATAAATAAAAATACAGCCTTTAAGTGCATACTGTTACCGCCATAATTGTTTTATAATGTTAAAAACGGTTAAATAAACCAAATCAATGGTGTAATTTTGTTAACAACTTGTGTTGCTAATGTAATCACTAATAAGACGGCGTTGGTATGAAAACGCTTCGACTGAATTCTAAAGTATTATTTTATGCTCATACCTTAGATCAAGTTATACGGGGGTTTGGTTTTAAAAAAAAAGACCCCAGTTTGTTCCCCCCCCCCGGGTTTTTTTTTAAATTTTCCCCCCCGGCAAAGGGTCACTTAGTTTGACTGTAGCAGTCGTTTAAATTAGTCTAGGCACCAGTGACGCGTCGAAAAAATGGTAAGTATTCAAATGGAGCAACGGGTTAATCTCAAGTTTCTTGTTAAACTGGGAAAAACTTTTGCAGAAGCTTATGCAATGTTAAAAGAAGTGTACAAGAATGAAGGGGGGATTTCTAGTGTGATACCCTGTTTTTCATACCTAAGTTTACATTTTTTTTTTTGAAAAACTATAATAGATAGCATTATACAACTTTTTGCGAATTTTTATTTGAAATATAAGGAATATAAAAAAAAATATTTTGTGAAAAAAAAGTATATGGCGCCACCGAAAAAACGCAGCTGCATGGTGTGCAAGGTTTTTGCAGTACAAATGATCTGAAAACAAAAGTCATGTTAGATTCTTAAACTAGAAGATTGTAGTTATCGTCCCTATCAGAATAAAAAAAAATCTAAAATTGTAGAAATGGCGAAAAATTGAAAATCGATTTTCAAATTTTCCAAATTTTTTTTTCTTTAAGGAGCCGTAGCTTTCTCCTTAATACCGCGAAAAATGTGATTTTGGTAGGAACGATAATCACATGTCTTCCGAACATTTTAAGCCCAGATTTGTTAAAATCGAACAATTTTTACATACTAAAGTACTGCACACCACTTCGAAAAACATGGTTTTAAGAAAAACGCGTTTAAAGTTTTGAGATCGATTTACAATTAATTAACAGTACTTACATTCAGTCTGAGGTGCCTGGTTCATACATCAAACATCCTCCTCTTCCTCTTCAGTCACACTCAAAGAAAATTGACCGACACCGTGTTCTTGTCAGCGCGGGCCTGAAGATTCGCGTCGAAACGCGTCGCGGCGAAGGACGCACGGCAAGACCAAAATAAGAATGACTCGGGTTCTAAGGCAGTTACGATAAAACGGTTTTCACAAGTTATTCTAGAGGGTTCATAGTATTTAAAAATGTAAAAAAAATAATCGTTTTTCTGAATGCATCACACTAGAAATCCCCCTGAATGTTTATCCCGCACACAAGTTTTTGAATGGTTTAAATGGTTTAAAGACATGACGTGAAACGACCGAATACGATCCGCGCCCCGGACAGACCTCAACGTCAAAAACAGACGAAAACATTGAAAAAATTGGTAAAATAACCAGCGAAGATCGTCGTCTAAGCATCCGAGGGCTTGCTGAAATAACAGGAATCGACAAAGAATGTGTTCGCCAGATTTTGCATGAATCGTTCAACATGCGCAAAGTTTGCACAAATAATCCTCACTCCCGAGCAAAAGGAATCAAGAATGAACTTTTGCGCTGATTTTGTAAACGATATTGCACTGATACAGGCTTGTTAGACACGGTGACACTGAAGGGGACAATATTCCAAAGTGTGGAAGCGGTTAAAGCAAAAGCGACGGAGGTTCTGAACCAGCTGATAGAAGCGAACTTCCAGCACTGTTTTCAACAATGGAAAAGTCGTATGGAGCGATGTAGAGATCGCCAAGGAGTACATTGAAGGCGAAACAGTTGCTACTGTAATTGGTAATGAATAAAAAGTATTGTGACAGCAGTTCGGTTATTAAATAACCACACCTCGTTGTTAACAGGAAAAAACATTTGTTTACAGAGTTAACAGAAAGACATTTGTTTAACTTAAAATCTCGATGTTAAAAAAACAGTACAAACATAGGCAATTTAGACTATTTATGTACAGAGAAGGACAAATAGGTCTTAATTGTCTTCTCAATTCTTCAAAAACTCGAAAGAGGTCTCTTAATTGCTAAAACGCAAATTTTGACTCGCGAACTGTTTTCGGGCTATGACGTCATCCTCAATTTTTTTCATCCTCAAGGACGATCTCTTATTGTTGGTGATTTTTTTTTTTTTTGTAGGTAAATCTAGTATTATGTATCTCAAACGACGATATAGAAAATTTAGAGAAAATACAAAACAAAAGTTATGACTCATAACACTAGACCACAAAATTTAGATGATTTGAACAATATAATACGGTGTGAAATTAGTACAAACTAATTCACAGTGTACTCATTGTCAGTAAATTTGTAGATGGACTTACCTATTGTCAAGAAGTCAATGGTTGGCCATTTGAGAGCCTGGTGGCCTGACATTGTATTATATTTTTAATGTTACAGTTAACATTTGGTAATAATCAAATCATTTTTTTTACTTATGTCAATATAGGCCACGGCTTGGCCGATTGTTTTTTTTTTGGTATATGAAGTCTGAATAAGACTGCATTTAAATAAACTAGTTTGCAACAACACTCACAGTACTTTTGAGGTTTTGGTTGCACATTTTGGTTTTACTAACAGTTTTAAGGTTTTGGTGGTCACCATTGCCCAACTTTGACTTTTATATCACTCTTTATAAAATAGGTAGCAAAATTTCCTCAATTTCCTCCAAGTTTTGAAAATAAACTGCAGAAAATCTCATCTAAAAATGAGAAGTAAGGACAATATTAAAATTTAGAAAGAAGTTTTGCTTGCTGCGATCGATACATCATGGTATTTCAAGCTTGCTGCAAGCATGTACGCATACCGGAGCGTTTCAAGTTTGACGCGAGCTTATAAGGACTTATGACTGACAAGACTTATAAGGACTTGTTTGATGCATACACGCCGCCCAAGAGTCGATTAGCACGATTATTTTGAACGTCGTATATTGTACCCCAACGTAGACATTTTGAACACTATACGAGGTGTGTAATTAAGTAATGAGACTGGCAACGTAACGTCCGATCTAGTAACACTGCGGAGACGGGACTTGGAAGGGAGGTAGGTTAACATGTAGTGCACCTTCAGTACAGGTTTGAACTTGTTAGAGTCATTTGTTTCTTCTTTGTGACTGTTTTCGTAAACCGTTTTTTTTTTTCTAGTGCCTTTTAAAATTGAGTGACATTTATTTTGAGCAACGGAGTGTTATGAGGTTTTGCTTCAGACTTGGACACATCACAACGGATATTTTTGCAAAACTTCAACACGCCTACGGAGATAGGGTTTTTTCAGGAGCCTAAGTTTTTCGGTGGTTTAAGGTAAGGCATTCTCAGAAGGGAGAGAGTCGATTGAAGATGAACCACGCAACGGAAGGCCTTCATCTTCAAGAACCGATGAAAATGTCGATAAAACTGGAGATCTTGTGCATTCAAATTGTCGATTGACGACAAGAATAATCGAGGAAGAGTTAAATTTGAATCACACCACTGTTCATCAGATTTTGATTAACGAATTGGGGATGAGGAAAATCTGCGCCAAAATGGTTCCAAAAGACCTTTCGCAAGAACAAAAGGACATCGGGAGAGAAAGGTGTCTTGACTTTTTGAAATCGTTTGAAAACTATCCTCATTTTATGGAACGTGTCATTACTGGTGATTAAACTTGGGTGTTTGAGTATGACCCGGAAACCAAGCGCTAAAGCATGGAATGGCACACTTCAAACTCTCGAAGACCCAAAGGAGCAAGAATGAGCAAGTCGAAGATCAAATGCATGCTGATTTGTTTTTTTGATAGACTGGGATTTGTCCACAAAGAGTTTGTGCCTCCAGGTCAAACAGTAAATAATTCTTTTACAGGAGGTTCTTCAAATTTCAAAAAGTCTTTTGAGACCAAATAAGAAAACTGGTGTTGCATCAGACTACGGTTTAGCCAGTAAAAACATTCCTGTGGCTCCTTAACCTACTTACCCGCCTAACTTGAGTCCTTGTGACATTTTTCTCTTCCCGAGATTGAAGATCACCTCATGGACTATTTGTGACCATAGAAAACCAAACGGCTTAACCAACCAGCTGAAGGCTATCCAGTATATGAGTTCCAGACTGCTGTGAGGAATGCAAAAACCGTCTCCACGCTGTGTGGCTTCCCAAGGAAGTTATTTTGAAGGAGACAATACTGAATTGTAATTCTATTCGAATAAAATTTAACAAACCAGTCTCATTATTCATTACTTGATTTACACACTTCGTATGTGGTTAATGTGAAGTAGGTAGTCTCCTGTGATAACTATTGGGTTTAATGCTGTGGCTATATTGTGAATTCAAATTATGAGACAACCAGTATTAAGTTATAGGTTGTACTTGGGTGACTTCACGAAAATTGTATATAATAATATGCATAATAGTAGACTGATTCAAAAAATAATTAAAAACACGTAGTGCTATTTAAAAAACAAAGATGGCTATCGCAACTCGAAAACAAGTGCATAAATAAAAAAATAATATTACTAGAATTTGCAAAATAAAAATAAGTCAAATAACTTTTATTAGAAACAGTTTTCTAAAAAGCAAATGGTTAAAAAGATATAGGCATTACTCCAGAGTGTTTCCGGACCCTGTATAATAATATGTAAGTATAGATAAGTATAGATAGTATGGACAATATATGTATGTATTTTCACTATATTTTTCGTTTTACTATCGTTTATAAATAACATACTAAAGTAAAATAACAGACTAAATAAGGTATTGCGCCGTGTTATACCTTGTAACATCTTTCATTTTCGGCATATTTTACAATTTGACCTCGTAGAGATCAAACGGTCAAATTTTGAGGGTTATGCCCATTAAGACTTTTATCGGAAAGATATTACCTACAACATATAAAAAATTCAGCAATTTGCATAAGAAATATGCGAGGTCCTTTTGACCTACGCGAGGATTCTGCTGAAAACTTTTTGACGCCAAAAACATAGTTACATATTAAATATTTTATTGTATTTAAGATGCTTCCACTTTTACAGATACTTATAAATACATTGACGGACGGTTGCCTGGTACCTCCTCTTAACTGTATAAAGTGCCTATTATACAGTTAATTATAAAGTTATTTATAAAATAAATTAACATTATTTTTAATGATAATTTGCATGATTTTTTATGCTTGCTTTGAATACATTTCACGCAGATACTATTCTGGTGCCGTTGTGTGAGTGACACCAACAGAAACAAATTACAGTCAACCCAAACAAACTTTCTAGATTCAAAAATAGTAAATCGCAATTCTAAAAATGTTGACGGAGCCATTAGTTTTAGGACTCCGTACTTTCTATTACAATTTCAGTAACAGCCGGTTTGCCAATTCTTTAATCTTTTTTTACATGTATGCAATAAGATTAATAACCATACATTTGTGATAAGAATGACGCATAAGGAGTTTTTGTAACAGTTTTTTTCGACCATTTATGATGTTCCTTACCTACACAATAATCGTGATCAGCTGCTAAAAAAATTGAAGTAATCTAATTATAACAAAGAACTATGTATATACTATACCAACCTTTGTATATTTTTTATAAATACTTTGAACATACTTTTCTTAATTTTAAACAGAGCAAAAAAACTGGCTCGCCATGATTTGGAGCTTCCACTGTCCTTGCTAACAAATTCTTTTTTTTTTGTTGAGTATCCTCCGATAAAAAAATCAATATTCGCATTCACACTTAATTTTTAGTGCCCTATAAATAGAAAACTAGAAAACAAATGTCTGTTCCTGACATGATGACTGGAATTATCTTTTTAGTATGCCGAATCTCAGAATAAAATATTTACATATCTACAAGGTGAATGTAAAAATTATATTAATAACTTTAAAAATTAAATAACAAAATCAATTACAACAATAAAAAAAAACATAATATAATTAAAATAAATCATAAAATTGTTTTTTTTTTTAATTTTGAGTAAACTCCAAAGTAAACTAATTTTTAATAGGCCAGAATATCCGTAGTAGAGAATAGACAACAAGTATACTTTACTTTAATTACTACGTGTATTTATTTGGGAAACTATACAGGGTGTTTCAAAAAGGAATACATGATACAAGTGAACCTGGAAGTAAAAATAAGTCGATTGTCCTAAACCTACCTTAGTCCAATATTGCATCCCTGCTGAAGTACAGTCCTAAAATTGTACAAGGAACACACGCTAGATTTATTTTAAATATCATGGGATGCTATGGAATAAACCTTTAGACTAAATGTACCTATTTTTACACATTCATACTAACTTTTAATACGATTTTAAATTATTTATTTATTAATTAAAAAGTATATTGATTTTGTTAAGACTGATTTGAAGAGGGGTGCAACATTACACTAAGGTATGTTTAATTCAATGTACTTATATCGCCCTCTATTATTTACTGACAACATTTATGCTACTTCATTCGGAAACACCCTGTACACAGCATTCTAATGCACTCCCGAAAAACCATTTGACGCGTATAGTATGACGCGTACGCTTATGGCCCGCCGCCCGGATCTGCCGGCTTTATTCATATGGGTAGAATTAACGCATTCAAATAAACTATTTGAAAATATGTTTACGACCAAAGAATTCTGCTTTATTATTCAGTTTTATATCACATATAATAAAGTTAATGAAGCTGTGAGAACCGTAGACCGTCGAGGCTTTAAGAGTATTATAATTAGAGTTCGTGCGAGCGCGGAGTGTAACAGGACCGTAGTCAGTTTACGAATGGAAATGTTATAGGAAATATGTTCACAGAAACTATGTTGCATCATAGTACATTACTAAATATTATTACTTATTACCAAACGCGAATATCACAGGGCCGACACTGTGCATGTCCTGCCCTTGACTCGTTGGCCTTCACAGCTTACAGCTGACTTGCATTACGAAAACTGCGCTAGCAATTTTAGTTATTTATGGCACGCTGTAACAGACAGTCGCCGCTTAAGTTTTGCGTTGATACGTTTTTAAGTATTCGCCGTGCGTTGTATTCGCCATGTGTTTAAATACCTTTATAAATATTAATAATTATTAGTTGAGGGGAGAAGTGAATAAAGTGACGTACCATGCCAAAGGTGAAAAGAAATAGACGGGAAGTATTTCAAACGTGCTTTGACAGTGATCCCGAGGGTTTTAGGGACATACGTATTCAAGGAAATGACCTTTTTTATGTACTATGTGTGAACGCATTATAAATTCTTCAGATAAAACTAAAGTAACAAGACATCTGAAAAGCCATGCCTCGTCCAGCGCCGACGACTCTGACGTATTTTTCTATGAACTTACAGAAGCCTTTGTTGCAAGCAATATTCCATTAAACAAACTAGAGAACCCCAAGTTACGTACGTTTTTAGAAAAATATATGGACCGAAAAATTCCTCATGAAAGTACGTTAAGACTTGCATATTATGTCGATCGGGTTTACAACAATGTAGTGACATCAATACGCGAAGACATTGCGGACAATTTCGTGTATTTTATTATAGACGAAACTTCCAATGCTTGCGGGCGTTCAGTAGCCATTTTTTTAATTGGTGCTTAACCGTACTACATATTTGGTAAAAATAGTACTGTGTAATATGCTACATAATTTATGTAAACTTATTAATATTTTCATTCGTTAACTCAGCGCTCGTACGAACTCTAATTATAATTTTCTTTTGTCCGTTCCAAAATTTAATAGGGTAATTGTCATAAAATATTACTAGGATAGAAAGGATATATGTACCTACACGTAAATAAGGTTTTAAAAATATTTAGCACTCAAAGTTGATGGTGAGTTTCGTGACAGAAGCATGAATTACAGCGTTCTATCGAAAATATTTAATGTAATTATTAGTTTCTTATTTAGATTAATTATAATTCTTCTTATAACAAATAAGTCTTCTTCTTTAATTAATCTTTGACTAATCAAGATCTGACCTTAAATGTGTTCATATACACAAAAGATACATTTGATAAAATCAGGGTTCCCAAAAACTGAAACGCCCCTAGCAACAAGACCCTTCCCTTCAGTAATTAGCGATTGGATAATAAATCTGTCACAAGCAGTAGTGCAGATTAATACAGAGAACACCTTCGTAAGAGGAATTGTCACATATGCACGGTATTTTATCACCACTGCTATGGAAGTTGGTTCTAGACATCCAGGCTAAACCGAGTTAATTTCGAAGGTTTTAGGGTTCTAGACAATAAGTTGATGACCTAACGATACTGCCTAACGGAAAATTCGAAAGAACTCTTTGTGAGAGAACGCAGCCAACTGTAAGGATAATAGAAAAAAACCCCAGCAAAACAGTAATATTCTCTTCACGAAGAAAAGGAAAACAGAACCTCTTCAGCCTTTAGAGCACCTCTTCTTCTAAATGCAACCCTGTTTCGCACGAGTGTATAATACCCTGGCATAACCTTTGATTCCAAACTAACCTGGAACTTGCATTTGGACAGAAGAATTAAGAACGCCTCCATCTACTGCGAAGAGTACCACAGAACTCTAGGGAAAACTTGGAATATGAAATCCATATTGGCCACGTGGATTGTGGATGTATACTCCAGTCATAAAACCAATGATAACCTATGGAGCTGTTGTTTTGTGGCCCAGATACCACGAACCCAAATAAAACTAAACTTAACCAAGTACGAAGAACCACTTGTTTAACTGGGAACTGCTAACCTGGTAACAACTAATGCAAGATCAACTAGAGACTTGAGCATTAAAGGTGATATCATGTCTGCCGCCACCAGATTTATGTATATCTAGCCAAGACGGCGATGACAACATTCCTCCCCATTTCGTTTTCGACAAACCTTATATAATTCTTATTTAAGGTGAGAACGTAACCAAAGTAGAAGGGATAATCAAAATCTTTACGGTTGGTTCAAAGAGAAAATGTGGAGCAAGCTGTGGGATACTCGAGAAGGTTGCAACTTCGATATGCATGGCCCATTTATAAACATGCCAGCACGTAACAAACCGAGTTGGCAGGAATAACCGCCAATGACTCGCCCCCGCATACAGATAGAGAATGAGACGATGAAATTAGTCATTCACCACCAGCCCTACAAAATTACAAAAGGGGAAAGTACAGCAAAGCGATCAAGCACTCGCAGATGTAGTTCTCACAAATAACGTTTCTGCTTGTTGGAAGCAGATATATTAGCGAAGAAAGCATCTAGTCGAAGCTTTTGAGCCTAAAGGGTTAAGGGTTAAATAGGGGTATTACGCTTTTTCTTGTCTATGGATAATTCATAAACGGTGCAAGATACGAACTTTAAGACACATTTACAACGTATCAAAGTCTACAAACATAACCATTTTCAGATGGATTGGAGTGGGGATGTGAGGAGGTTGAGGGCGTTGAAGGGGGGTAAGTGTTCAAAATAGGTCAAATATTTTTTTTAAATATAAATTTTAGTAAATAGTAAATGGACAGATCTCCACAAAAATATCATATTCTTCTTTGCCTCACCCCCTGATTATACGGGAGGGACTATTTTTTAACCTACTTTTTATTCTAATACCCCCGGTACTAGAATAAAACTAATAGTACTAATAACTAATAATAAGGAAAATATTAAAAATCTTAAAACTTATATCTGGCCAAGTCAAATATTGAATTTATGTTACTTTTGCTGAGGTATGACTTATTCCGACCCCCTTCCCCTTTTTGTGGACACAATGGGGGATTAACTAAAACATAAGAAACGTATTAAAAATCGGTGAAAACATATGTATGTGTATTGAAAATAAAATCATGAATTAATTATCTAAGATTAATTAATCAAGATTTTATAGTCGTATTTGTTGTACCATGGAGGGAGGAGTGGGGGAGTCTAATCTCAATTTCGAATAAAAAAATATTATGTACGTATCGTTTGATAGGTTTTTGAGGCAAAAAAAAAATAAAATTTACCTTATTAAGTGACTATTCTCATTTTTTATTTTCACCTAGTATTACGTGGCGGGAAGTAAAACGTCAAAAGACCATATAAGGCCAAACGGTGGAAACATCAAATATGTCTGTAAAAGAAGATCAATTGGCGAAGAAGTTAAATTAGTCAAGGTCAAAGAGATGAAAGAGGTTAAATGGTTCGCAACATCAAAATGTTCAGGGATGACATAAGGTCCAAAACAATATGGTTGGTTGATCGAAGTGGAAATCAGAGTGACACATAATAAGAAGGACAAAAACGTTAAGATTAAGAAAAGGAGGGACAAATATCGGAGGTCGAGGTCAATGAGGACAAAAAGGAGAGGAGGTTCAGGAGGACAGGAAGATTAAAGAGAACAAAAAAGAGGACAAGGAGAACAAAGGGACAAAAGGAGGACTAGGAGGACAAAGGAAGGACACAGAGGGAAAGACAAGAGGACGTGAAACTCAAGGATATCAAAATAAGACAAAGGGCACAAAAAAAGGTACAGAATAAAAAAGTTTTAAGAGGACAACGTTTAAATTAAGAAGAACAATAAAAAGGCGGACAAAGAAGACAAAAAGAGAATAAGAGGACAAAAGGAGGACAAGACGGCCTGAATATCACAAATTAGACTCAGAAGGACAAAAGGAGAATCGAGAGGAAAAGAAAAATATGAAAGAGGACAAGAAGGTCAAAAAACGTTTAAGGGACACAAAAGAACATGAATATTGAGGAGATCGAAATGAGAATAAGAAGGATTAAAGAAGCCTTCGTAAGGTCAATGAAAGTTTAAAAAGGACAAGGAGGACGAAAAAGGATAGGACGCAAAATATGAAGACATGGGAGACAAAAGGAAGACAAAGAGGACAAATAGAGGTTAAGGACGACAAGCAGAACGGGGGTGTATTGAAGAGGATAATTTTGATAATTTCAAAATCATCCCATACCCATCTTGCCCAGGGGGGGGCGGTTGGTAAGAAGGTGGTGGAATTTTTAAGGTAAGGAAGAAGAAAATATGTGTAGCCGAGCCAAATATTGAATTTATGTTTATTTAGCTGATGACATTTTTGTTGTACACAAGAGGGGAGGAGGTGGGGTGATTCTGATTATCTTAGTGTGAATTAATATCGGATTCATGTGACGTGTCGTTTTTGAGATAAGAGAATTCAAATATCACATTATGAAGTCTCTTCTCTCATTTTTACTTCCATATACATATCCAAAATAGATTATACGTGTCATAAAGTTCATTCAGGTCATTAGGGTCATAAATGTCACAAATGTTATAGAGGTTATTAAGTTAGGATTGATGCCATATATGTTTTAAAGGACATATGGGTCATAAAGGCCATATGGGTCATAAAATTACACTTTTAAGAATATAACCTGATGTTTTCAACCATTTAATCTATTCATTGTGGAAAAATTATATATGATAGTATTAATTCCATTGGCAGCGGTGTTTTCCTAGCTCTTCCACGGCATATTAAAAGGAAAATGCATTACTTTTAAAATGGACTAATTTTTTTTTCGCTGCCAACTACTTTGAATCTGTATATAAAAAATAATATTTTTAGACGTCTTATTATTCGATATAAATTCGTATACCTCTGTCATTTCATAATGACGAACAAATTCTCTAAAAAGTTATCTTACCCTTAATTTTACTTTTGAAAAAAAGTTGAACAATCCCACGAAGAAGTTATTTTAAGTACAAGCGTAGATCGCAATCGCCATTTAAATATTTAAAAACGTCGACAATCGTATAAGTACATAAATATATACCTTTTATTGTAACTTGACAAAAAGGAAATATAAATTGGAAGTCGCAAATTGGAAACAGCAATAAAAAGAATTTCCCGTTTTATTTCGCTTATTTGATGAAACCAAGAAGTGATTGGTTTACAATTTAACTTCTACTACATTCACCTGGAGGGAATAATACTTCGTGAACAGTATCATAAAAGAGCTATTTTCAACAAGTAATACGACAAAACGTTTCTTTTCAAAAGAAACACAATTACTCCGTTAAGATTTAAGGTTGCGAAGACCAAAAGATCCTTAGATACCAAATTGAACAGAAGCGATATTGCATTTCTGAGCCTTTGTATTAGGCATATTGAGTTTATTGTTCTGTATTTTAAAAATCGATAACCGATTACTAATTTGTACCTAGTGACTCAAACAACTAAATCCTAATGTGTAAAAATAAATAATATTTTTTTAAATGTTTGTGGTCACCATAATGGAGTTCAAAACTCAACGTAGAGATATAAATTATTCATGTATCAAATAAAATATACCTATGTGTTAACACTTTAATAAAATCGAAAACCCAAAAGAAAAAAACTTTAGAAGACAAGCTAGGTACTTGAAAAACTAAAATCCTACACGTGTCACCACCGTCGTATCGGTTTTTTGTCTTGTTTTATCTCCACTTTTTATACGTTTTTTCTTTCTCTAAATGCTCTACCAAAATTTCTGATTATTCTTGTTAAAACTTTTAAACGCATATTTTGCCCACTAATAAAGTGTATTTAAAAACGTTGTACGTTTGGACAAAAAAACTGCTGACATCAGAAACTTTGATATGTCGGAGACATCAAAATGTAAGAATCTTTAAAACGGAAAATTATGTTCTCCTTGACACTAAATGTAAAGAGTTTATAGAACGTAAATAATTTCGATCATCGTCATTGACCATCGTTATTGAGATATTCGGATTTCGACCTCGTCATTATTCTATGAATTTATACGATTCCACAAACTTCCCGTTAAAGTGTGTCTCGGGGCAGATATGAGGTGGTTGAAGGAGCTAACTAGACACATCGAAAATAGTCCTATTTAAGCACTAGAGAATGATACTACATATTACCAACTGAAAGAGTTTACAGATTTTTCTTTTGAGTGATGAGAAAACCTATTAAGTAATGGAGATAGAGAATGTATCTTATCTCAACATAAATGTGTGCAGATTTTAAGTTGACACTAGTTGTATAAGCCCGTTCGCACACGGGGCAACATGAAACCAGTTCATCAGCAATATAATATTGTGATAATATCCCCGGCCTTTCACTTAAATAAATTAATTTATAAGCTATCGTAATAAATAAGAGATAGATAAATTATACTTTGCTTCAAATGCTTCTGTCGCTCATTGTACATATCGCTAGTAACATCTGAGTAATATCTCTCGGGTATGATCGTACTACGTTGGTTTCAATTCGTGGGCAAAGCTATGCTTAGTGTACTGTAGTTATTAGTTACTTTTGTCTCATGTAGTGTAGTGACCTTCTTTTTTAATTAATCTAAATTGTTGTTGGGACATACATGTATGCACTACATACATGAGTCTGGGATTCAAACAACAATTTGATTTAGACCAACGTTCCGAAATTTGTTTTCCGTTTCAGGACTCACTTCAATTTATTCTTAACGTCTGTACTGTATAACCGCACCATGGGTTCGTAATCTAATCTTTTTCTTGCCTAAATCACGTTGCATTACATCAATTTTTTTTAAACTAAACATTGCTTATTGATTATTTCCTACTTTTTACCACAGTTGACTTGTTTTATTTTATTTTTTATTTTTTGTTATTTCAATTTTATAAGATGATAGCTTCAGAACTGGTAACATCCTATCGGCCACATTTTTTTTCCTTCCAGGAAACTGAGAACAAGTATGCTAATTTTTACTCGACGTACATATATTTAATTCCTTATGAAACTCATATACAGCGATAAGTAGTCAACATGAATCGAGTTTTTAGAGATTACATTTTCCAAGGGATCTTGCTCCATCAGACCACACGCTGAGCATTCTGTTCTTTATAATCCGCCGTTTCTTTTTCGACGTGAAAGGTGAAGGTCTCTTTATTTACAAGTAATCTTACGAATTAGTATCATTTCCCAATTAAATACGACATTAAAAGTTTACCTTTAAGAAAAAAAAACAGCCCAAAAACTGTTTATACCTAAACAAATCCAGTTTTCATATTAGGAAATTGACGCATTTTGTACAAAGTTTATTAATCCATTAATCTTGATATTTGAATCCAATAAGTCGAAAAGACAAAAAAAAGCATCGCTTTATATAACGGAACGTGGGAGAATTAATTTTGGCAATTGAAGAAGCTCTACACAACTGATTAATAGAACCGTCTCGAATTGTATGACCAATTTCCTGGAAAAACTGTTTAAGTGGAGTCAAACCAATTATTATCATCTCTATTTTGGGTGCTATCAAGTATCATTGAAAATAGTACTTACAAAACGAATACGCTATATAAACAGAAATACGTATACTATTCAACCCTTCTGTAACAAGTGTTGAATATAAACAGTTTTACTAATGCAGTTTTTATTAGTTTGTTGTTATTAATGTAATATGGGATGATATTTTAACTAATTAATTAATAATATCGCATTTATAATACAACTGGTTTCAAACACAGTTACAGCGGAACAGGATAAAAATTCCTACGATTTGACTTTTCTATAGAGTTGTTTTGTCATGTAATGTATTAATCTATTGTAATAAAAAAATAAACTAATTGAATGCTACTGCTACAGTAATTCAGTCATCAGATATAGTAGATAAAAAATATGTAATGATAAGTGCTAGACTGTTTTAGGTACAGTATGATAGATTTTAAAATTAAACATGTAACAGTTAATAGATGACATAGTCAATACCGTAAGATGGTGATACTTTACAACACGATTTGACTACTTTGTGGCAAAAGTTAACAAAACCATCATCCAATATTTATTTCGCCAATATATGTGCTTTATTTTTTTTTTCAGCTATCCTTAATTAAAATATAAATATCGTTAAAAAATAGGAAATTTTTTTTTCAAAAATTTATATATTGTGTAAAGTCGCCCTGGGATGGTGATATTTTACACACAGATAAAAAATGCTGGTTTTTTGCAATATAGGTGTATCCGTGCAGCGAGATTATACTTTATTCGTGTTTTTTAAAATACTTTACATCGAGTGGTATCAAAAAAATTCCACGGAATTTTGAATCTTTTACTAGCATCTCTATATGTTACTCCTCCAGTGCATACTAACTGCACTGCTCATTCCAGTGCCTCTCCGTGTAATTTCGGTACGGCCTACTACCAAGCTTTTTTTATACATGCGACCCATCTTTTTTTCTGTTCTCACCTGAAACAGACAATTCTTTTTTTCATAAAACTGTGTGTAAAGTCTCACCACAAGGAAAAAAATGAAAATTTTTGTTTCTTAATAATATTTTGTAAAAACACGTTTACTTACCATTAGAAGAAATAACACTATAACCCCTATATAAGTTAATAAAACCACATACCTTGTACAATTTGCTCCACACACCCTAGCAGTTCCGTGTTTTGAAAAACATAAATATCGCCAGCATTTATTACCGCCTCCTTCTCCATCTGACGTTGCAAGCTCCAACAGGTTTCATTGCTTTCGTGCATAAACACACGGTTGCAACGTTGCAAAATTTCCATCAAAAAATATTTTTATAAACTTATGTTTGTTTGGGTCATTTCACCCACAAGTTGCAAAGTATCACCATCTTACGGTATAAGAATATGTTTCTTATATTTTTTTTTTGTTTCCCCCCCTCCCATCCCTCAAGGACGATGGAAGGAGAGCAGGGGATTTTATATAGCTCTTTTGGTTCTGTTATTAAAATTTATCTTAAAAATATTTATTTGACCTATTTTGAATACCAACCCCCTCTTCAACCCCGACCCCCCCCTCCAACCTAGTAAGAAAACAACCTAGAAAAAACTTTATATTTGCAGACACTGTTAGGTTGTACACGTATGTCAAATTTGAGGTGTATATCTTGCATCGTTTGCGAATTACCTATATACAAAGAAAAAAGTGTATTACCAACATTTATCCCCCAACCCCTTAACCGATTAAGCTAAAAACCTAATCGCCTTCTTTGCGACGTTCTCGCTGGAATATTGTATAAATTCCCTAGCAAAATCACAGCTGGTTGTGATATCCCACCCCTTCCTGAATTTCTCGTTGGTGGTTTCTTTGATCATTTGTTTCATTATTGCAAACGGCAGGATCAAGTAGTGACCCGACAAGATCAACGGATTCGTTTTTAGTGACCAGGCTTCATTTTTTTTAACATTAAAACGGTCGTTTCTTGATGTTTAGGTTTTTTTTTGAGGTTAGGGGTAGATTGTGACGTAATAGGATCTAATCTAGTCTAGCCTAGTGTCATTTGTATAAGTGCATCCGTAATTGTCAGTGTTCTGTTATGATTACTGTTACTAAGTCATAAGTTTTTCCTTGCCCTAGCTAACCTTGTCATAGCCTCTCTAAAAATGTCTTTGCGACATTTTCGCTGGAATATTGTATAAATTCCCTAGAAAAATTACAGCTGGTTGTGACATCTCACCCCTTCCTGAATGCCTTGCTGGGGGTTTTCAACGTTCAACCAGACTTCATGGTACATGCCATGTTTCCAGTTGATATCTTTGCTTTGTTCTCGAGGTATCGTGTACACAAAAACGGTTAACAGACAGATAGATAGATTTTTTTCCCTTAAACTTAAAATCCCGACATTTCAGCCCTACCTAATCAATAATAATAATTAATAATAATATACTATAATTATAAGAGTAACCCTTAGGTCTTAGGAGGGGATTTTCCAGGAGAGAAGTTATTTCGAACATTTGCTTAAGCTAAAAAAAAAATTAGGATCGGGTGTTAAACTAGTTATTGTGGTTGTTCAAGGAGCGAGAAATAAAATACCCTCGGGAGAAAAGGGGGCGCTTTAACCCACTCGCTACCCTGCCCCATAGAATTAAAAAAGAAATCATGAATACTATACTTCGCTAGACTTTGCGACGCCTACCGTCAAAATGATATAACTACAAATATAGGTACAAATTTTAAATATAAAATAGAATGCTATTCAATTTAAATTTCCAAATCCCAAAATAACTTATTTCAGTTTTTTCAATTATGTTTTTTCATAAACTACTGAAAATTGTAGAAGTATGAACGTGTCGTCTTCATGAGCTAAAACGTGTACAACTTTAACTGACCTCGTATCTCTTGTTACGTTTAGAATGTACCAATGCAATCCCATAGGAAAAAGTGGACACATTTACATCTGAAGTGGACACCTTTACAAGAGAATGCTAACATTTTTAAAATCGGAAAGGAATTTTTGAGTCACCCTATATAATGATCAAACCTACCGGTGTAACTTTTTTCGTCTATAAGGCCAAAAAAACGTCCTCTAAATTACTGAAATTATGTTATGTATTTTATTACACTCAAAAAACACAATTTCTGTGTAAAAAGCAGTCACAGAAAAAATGCCGCTAGACTATGAAGTACATATGTTGCTTGATTATCATCGTTAACATCGATTTACAGACTAATTATCCAGACACATGTATATTTGTTTTAATCCCCAAAAAAAATGTCTCACTGGATTGGCTCATAATGACAAGGCTATTTTCATAATCACCTAAGTATTAAATATTCGTCAGAATGTGTATTGGTAGATCATGTAGATTAGACAGCAGTTTACCAAATGTATTAAAAATGCGTGACTCGATCAAAATTAATTTTATATTTACGAATTAACAGTACACACCACTAATTTTGATTTTAAACAGTAGTCATAGAGATGCTTCAATTTGGTTACGATTTTTATTGTTAAAAATATATACAGTTAGTTATTGGTAATTCGAACAGTTCCCTTTAGGGGATGACAGTAGAGATGATAAGCAGTCACATGAACTCATGTAGGCATTATATCAAAGTTCATGGTTTTGAGGATATTTTAACTTTTGTGAATTTAAAAAAAATCGACTTTATTACGAAAATCGGACAGGAATTATACTGTGTGTATAGTGCGATTTCTTTCTGATATATTTATTAACCGTTACAGCAAAATATACCCAATCGCTTAACAAACTTGTAAAATGTCAACAACAAAAGTGTCGTTTTTGAAACATTCTCTAAAGCATTATATAGGGTAAGTCAGAAAGAATGGGCCAACACTAAACTGGAGATACTATACACCAAAATATTATGATTGAGGTCAACATGCCTTATACCAAGAGATACGGCGTGTGCAAAATTTAAATTTTATTCTGAAATTTCTCAATAATTGAGAAATTGATAGTATAAACTGAAAATTGTAATTTATGTTTGGTGTGAGAAGTGTGTTTGCTTCTAGAAGGCGCTAGTTTAGCCGTATTACTTATGTAAATTAAAACATATTTTTATCGGGAGCTACGCAAAAAACAAGAAAAAAACGACAAAAGAAAGGAAATTCAGAAAATACGTAGTTAAAATAAGTTTTTAAGTTATTTTTTCAGATTTTGTTAGGAGATAAAAATTATTCGTAACAAAACATTTTATTTACGTTTGTAAAAAATTTATTGGATGATGGAACATTAAATGTAACAGTAGTATGAATAGGGAGAATGGTCCAACCCCCCAACCTCCCCTGTGCAGCGAAGTCAGATGTTACACAGTAATAAACAGGGTTTATCTCTGAGAGAAACGCGCTCGAAAAAATGTTTCGGCGTTTGGTAGAAAACGTCCAATTTTTTTTTTTCCAATTATTTTTTTTTAAAAATATCGTGGATGAATTTATCATAAAATTCGATGTAACGATACGGCTGGGGGCGGAGCGTTTAGAACTGATGACTTGCGGCTAAAATTAATACCAGACTTTGTGTTAATTATATCACAGGTAAACTACCGCTGATCCGTAAATTAATGGCGCGTGTGTGGAAGAACCTTATTGTTATTTACTTTTTCTTTAACTTGACCCTAATAGACAATAGGCTGTAATATATGGCACATAATTGCCAGTTAACCATCATCTAATTGACGACCACTCCCTTTGAAACGATTGTAATTTAGATGACCTTCCTATATAAGGCACACGTTAACTAATCGATTGTAGCAGCTAAATTGTAAAAAAATATACTAACCCGTTTCGGCCGTAAACAGAAATTGTCCTGAAAAAATAAAATACGCGGTTAAATAAACACGCATAATTATTGAAACGTCTCTATTCATGACATTCGAAAAAATTTAGTCTTAGTCTTTGTTAAAAACCCACTTTCATCAAACGTATTTATAAATATGTGTTATATAAAACTAAGAATTAAGCGACTAATGCACAATATAGTGTCACACGTTGTCACGTTGTATATAAGATAGTATTGTACCTAAATTGTGTAAAAAGTACCTTAACCCGTTTCGGCCCAGAATATCCCTCGCGATACAACGCTCTTTGGAGACTTATAACTTACGCTATTTGCGACTCAAAAAAAATTGAAAAAGACATATTCTCAAAGTTCAAGGCAAGCTCTATCCGATCGTGTACACCAAATTTGCGAAAAATGTTATTAATTATAAGGAAATTGGGTATTTTTTATAAAAAAAAGCGTGATTTTTTCGTACTTTTTTTTTGGAAATCGAGTTTTACGAGCTTTTCGGCATGCCATCGACCTAGAGCCCTTCTAACCGGTGGAGTAAATATCAGAATTTCAAGGATATACAGTTCGAAGTTTGATTTTTCACCTTGGTGTTTTCAAAATGGCGCCCGAACTGCAAAATTTGAAACGAACGAACAAAGCGCTTATGAATTTTTATCTTAGACAATATGAATGTATGGATAAAATTACCAAGAATAAAAAGTGCTTAAAAGTACGCAATAAATGCATCTGAATTTTTTCAAAATTTTTCGAGGAACTTTTTTGATTTGATTGAAAAAAATCGTTCAAATTACTCCGGAAAATAAAAAAAATATATATATAAAAAATGAAAAGTGTAAAAAAAAGAGACTATCCATATTCGTCGACCTTCACGTGGTGATAGTTGGGCAACATAAACTTTGTTTGCGGCGGACAGACAATCGATGCATGGGTAACATCGGATACTACATGACTCGATAAAATTTTGATATTTCGTAAATTTTTCTTGAAAACGTTGAACTTACGGAGAAAATTACCAAGAACAAAAAGTTCTTAGAATTACCCATAGAATACGTATGAATTTTTCCGGAGTAATTTGAACGATTTTTTGATTTTACAAAAATTTTGCCAAATGCAAAATCAAAAAAGTTCCTCGAAAAATTTTGAAAAATTCAGATGCGTTTATTCAGTAATTCTAAGCACTTTTTTATTCTTGGTAATTTTATCCATACATTCATATTGTCTGAGATAAAAATTAATAAGCGTTTTCGTGAAAATTTTGCAGTTCGGGCGCCATTTTGAAAACACCAAGGTGAAAAATCAAACTTCGAACTGTATATCCTTGAAACTCAGATATTTACTCCACCGGTTAGAGGGGCTCTAGGTCGATGGCATGCCGGAAAGCTTTTTGAAAACTCGATTTCCAAAAAAAATAGTGCGAAAAAATCATGCTTTTTTTTATAAAAAAAATCCCCATTTTCTTATAGTTAATAACATTTTTCGCAAATCTGATGTACACGATCGGAAAGAGCTTGGCTTAAACTTTGAGAATATGTCTTTTTCAATTTTTTTGAGTCGCAAATAGCGTAAGTTATAAGTCTCCAAAGAGCGTTGTACCGCGAGGGATATTCTGGGCCGAAACGGGTTAAGGTACTTTCACAGCGTACTACTACAACGCGACGACGTGGTGAAACTAAATGTTGCAATCGCAATTTCCCTAGTGTTCATACACATATTTATGAAATACGTTTGATGAAACGTGGGTTTTTAACAAAGACTAACACTAAATTTATTAGAGATCGCAATAATTATCTACAAAACTCTAAAGCTCAGACAGTATTTTCCAAGTGGGCTTATTTCATTTTGCAACATGGCAAATGTACAAATTTGCCATGTTGCAACATGGCAAATGTACATATTTGTTTGTTACCGCATTAAAGTTACGCCATATTCACTGTGCCTCTAAAAATCCAGGTGAATATAATAAAAGAGCAACGGTATGCCATTAAATTTCTTCTTTTGGAGAAATCGGCAATGGAAACCTTCGCATTTGGCCAATCAATTATCGTAAATCTGCGTGTTCTAGATAGCACAAAAAATTTACTGAAGATCTAAAGAGCTGCGGGTTACAAAGTGGTCCAGAGACTTCAACTGTTGAGTTAACTAAGAAAACCATAAGCACTGGAGCAGTAGTTCAAACAGATCCATATTGGACTATCTTGCTACTCTCTAGCATCTTTGAACATCCTTGTGATTCCACTGGAAGTGTTTTAACACTCCTCCATAAACATTTAAACATATCAAGAATTTGTACTCCAAGACGTGGATAAATGACCATATGTGGATAGTTTATGCGCAATAAAATCAATGTATTCAAGAAGAAGGGAATGAATGGGGTGAAACCTTTATTACTACAGATAAAACTTATTGCAAGATTATTGATACTTGCAAGATTAATGCCCATTTTCTCTTGACTTAAGTATTTTATACTGTATATACCTACTAGACGATCATTTAAAAACTGTTGTTATATTTTGGTCATATTCAGAAAAAAAAACTGAAACATATATAGGCAGATTTAATTTTAGAAAAGTAATATTTATCAGAATTTCTCGTAAGTATGTATATCATTTGTAGTCTTTTGTAGTCTGTATATCAATTAATGTATACTTATAGTCCAAAATACACACAAGATATTAGCAATATTCAGGTTGCAATACTAAAATAAAGATTAAAACGAAACTAAATTTCATATCCGTTTATTATAACCATGTTATACATACTTCTAATGCGTTTTATTATCTATTTAACTTTCAAATTATGTTATATTATCTACAGTCCTAATTTAGCGCAAAATGTCATTTTTTAATCTACTTCTAGTGATGTTTATCTCAATAAATTATGTAAGATTCCATTTTTTTATAAATGGAGTTGTACCATAAACAGTAAACTATAAACTTACGTAATTCTAATATAACCCGTGTATATACACAGACACAATTATCATTAACGTCTGCATATTTATATTACTTTTTTTTCTTAATGATACCGAGTGATTTAATTAATAAACAGCGTGGATACCACTAATGGAATAAAATAGTTATTGGCATTATATTGGAAAATTATGAAAAATGCTCGGACACGCCAATTTTTATTCTGAACAATGCGTCTTACATTTTAATTTGAATATACAGGGTGATTAATGTATTTGTAGTTACATATAGATGAGTTTTTTTTAATAGATCGTCCTGTTTCTTATATTTTTTAATTCTACTCGATAACACAGCTACACAAAAAAAATCATGATCCTAGATATTGACCTTAGTATCCCCATGCATTTTTCGACGCTAAATTCGAATCCAACCTCAAAAAAGTCAATACACCCTCAAAATTTTGAAATAGAGGTAATAAATGAAAATTTGATAAAATACGCAATTTTTGTTCCAAGAATATATTTCTGGGGGTTGTCGAGTTGCTGATTTCAAATTTCAACATGCCAAAATCAGGAAATGTACCCCCGAAGTGAAACTCGAGTATAACAGGGGTTGAAGGGGGTATTTTTTCAAATTTTCATTTCTTACCCCTATCTCAAAATTTTGAAGGTGTATTGACGTTTTTGAATTCAAAGTTGGATTCGAATTCACCGACAAAAAAATACATATGGGTACTAAGGTCAATATCCAGGATCTTATTTTTTAGGTGTGTACAGCTACACAAAAAAAAATCATGATCCTGGATATTGACCTTAGTAACCGTATGTATTTTTCGACGCTGAATTCAAATCCAACCTCAAAAAACTCAATACACCCTCAAAATTTTGAGATAGGGGTAAGAAATGAAAATTAGACAAAATACCCCCCTTCAACCCCTTTTATAATCGATTTTCACCTCTGGGGTACATTTCCTGCTTTTGGCATGTTGAAATTTGAAATCAGATCCTCGAAAACCCCCAGAAATATATTCTTGGAACAAAAATTTCGTATTTTGTCAAATTTTCATTTCTAACCCCTAAATCAAAATTTTGAGGGTGTATTGACTTTTTTGAGGATTATTGGATTATTGGATTCGAATTCAGCGTCGAAAAATACATGGGGGTTCTAAGGTCAATATCAAGGATCATGATTTTTTTTGTGTAGCTGTGTTAAATGATAAAGATCATATTACAGGATACTTAATGAAAACTCAAAAGTAGGTAAAATGAACAGTTTTACAAAAAATATTTTTCTACAGAGCTTACTGTATTCCTGCTAAACAGAAGCTTATTTTAACGTATAATATGTTCAAAATGTTCTCCATAGACATCTTGGCAAACACCCAGTCTGTGATAAAACATCTGCCTAACTTTCTAAAACCTGAGGTAAAATATTTTATTTTCTGTGTGTATTTTATCTCTGAGATCGTCAATGTTACCTGGCATTGTTACATATACTTTACTCTTGAAACAACCTCAGAGAAATAAATCTAAAAAATCTTTGGTTTCATTCAAATATCTATCATAGCTTCATAGAAAGTTACATATATATACATAGTTTTGAAGTTTCAACCCCCATTTTCCAAAAACGAATGAAGTTAGGGGTTTGATAATTGGCCAAACAATATTTTCAACAACTAGCAATATAGTAAAGGCACCAATGTCAACAAAGACGGCAGTGCAGATTTCATTTGGAAACCCGGTGAGACCATTTCCTTCAACAAAAATTATATGGTTGCCGATGGTACCTATCCAAACGTTTTTTTGCCAATAAATCAATGGAGAACATTTGGAACATTTAATACGGTATGTTCACATTTTCACAGTCACTGCCTCTCATTTTCACTAATGGATAGTTCGTGAAATCAGTAAACCTCATATTCTTCAAACGAAGTGATTAATTTTTATCGCATAAATAAGGCCCATAAGCTATGATTGACTGACACATCTGAGAACAAGAAACATTAAATTCCTCTCAATTTTATATTCCCTTACGTGTCTTTTTTGAGTACTGAGTATAATGCGCAATTACATAGATTAACATGATAATGATAAACTACAAAACATGCAAGAACTAATATTTGCAATTATCTTTGCTATAGTAGTTATTTAATAATGCCATGTCTATATATATATGTATATGTTTCAGATAAGATTAAACTTTAATATGCTTGTACTTTAATATCCAATAATTATTATCGTATTTATCAAGTGCAATTGAAAGCAATATCCACATAACAAACCTAAATATTTATTTACAAAATAAACGTGGATTTTAAGTGTTACGTGTAGTGAATATGCATGTACGTATCTTCGATATACTTGTAGTAGTTTCTAGTTTCTATAACCCTGTCCTGAACAAACGTCAGGAAACCTTCGGTTTCGGTGTACAGACAGCCGTCGGTAAGCCATTTTAATGAATTCTCCTTGTCAATGTAGTCTGGCAGTAACACTTTTGGGAAACGACCATGTAAATCAGTGAATGAACACCATTCACTGTCACTGGAGCTCCTGTTGTATTGGTATGTTGACCTGCTGAAAGTCACATCCTAAGCTCATAGGCGTATCAGAGTCCTCTCTTGTCACTTCTGTTATTAGCGGGCCCCTGCTAGTGAGTAATTTTCTTCTAAGAGGGCAGCTTCTTGCTTAAGGCAAAGGCTTAATTCATCCTATCCTAAAACCGTTCTTACAATGTGATAAGTTTGTAATACAACTGCCTTCTGGACATTTCTAATTATGCTATGAGACAGTCCCAACGCCTCGACGTTCAGCTTTCTGAATGTTGAAGTTGATGGTTTTGATGTGAGTGCCTCCAGATAAACGCGTATTATTATCATAATTTCGCCGACTTTATAGTCACACTTCTCAGCGTAAATATTCACCCATTCCTGCTGCAGACAGTGATGTCTTGATATAGCATCCCCGCCTGCAGCAGAAATTAGGCTCAGGCGAGGGGAGGAAATTCATCCTGTCCCAAAACCTTCCTTACAATGTGGCAAGTTTGAAACAATATTGCCTTCTGGTCATTTCTAATAATATTATAACACAGTCCTAATGCCGCGATATTCCTGGTGAATCTGGTTCTCATCACTCCCTCTGCAGATATTACTAGGGCGTACTCCACCTTCTCCAGTTTCCATAGGCGCTTCAGCTCGATTGACAGATTTTCGTATTTCGCGATCTTCTCCCGTTCAGTCTTCTGAATGTTGTGGGTAAGTGGCACTGCGATGTCTATGGTGATCCCTCTTCGTTGTTCCTTGTTGATCAGCACAATATCTGGTCGGTTGAAGTCAACTGTTCGGTCGGTGATGATTAACCTATCCCAGTACATCACTGCTACTTCCGATTCCAGCACAGCTTCCACAGGTATATTTGTATTATGGCGGAACCGTCACCAACAGGCCATGAATGAATGAATAAGAAAAGTGGGCGGGAAAACCCATGCACTTAGGCCGCCTGACGGGCCCATTGTGCACCCACATTCCATGAGTGTTCACCCAGGTATGCCGACCTCTCTAGCAAAGGCGCATACCCTCCTGGGGTGAATCCTCTTAACATCTAACACATCTAACTCTTAACATCTAACAGGCCATACTTGAGTGCCAGTTGTTGGTGGACCATCTTCGCAAGTTGGTTGTGCCTGCCGAGATATGCCGACTCTGCTAGCGCGTGACACCCTCCTATTATGTGTTCTATAGTTTCGCCCGCAGATCCACATGTCCTACACATGTCTTCGACGTTGTCTCTCAGGATATGTTTCCGGTAATTTCTTAGTTTTATAACCCTGTCCTGAATGGTAGTCAAGAAGCCTCCGGTTTCGGGGTACAGATAGCTGTCGGTAAGCCATTTTAACGAATTTTCTTTGTCGATGTGGTCTGGTTGAAGCATTTTCGGAAAACGGCCCTGCAAAGCATGTTCCATCCACTGGGTCCGGAGCTCCTCTTCTGTTGGTACGTCGATCGGAATAAGTTCACGTCCCAGGCTCAAAGCCGTGTATCCAGCGTCCTCTCTTGCTACTGCTGTTATTAGCGGGTCCCTGTTGTTTAATATTTTTCTTCTTAAGGAAGCTTCTTGGTTAAGGCACTGATTCTTGATGTTCAATAGACCTCTTCCACCTCGTCTTCGAGGCAGGTAAAGTCGTATTACTGAAGAGTTCGTGTGCAATTATCTGAATTTAGTGCAGCCTGGTAAGTCGATCGAGCATATCAAGATCAGTAACGGACCACTTAACGATTCCAAAAGAGTACGTCATTACTGGGACAGCCCACGAGTTGATGGCTTTGATAAGATTACCTCCAGATAAAAGCGTATTCAGCATCTTTGTCACGCGGCTCTTGTATTTCTCTTGGAGTTCTTTCTTCAGTTGTATGTGGTTGATCATGTCATCTTGACACACCCCCAAGTAACGGTATTGCTCTTCCGGTGGTAGTTGATGAATGTCAGCATACACCTCTGGTTTGTTATAAGGTGCTCCCTTCAGAAAACTCAGTGTAGCGCACTTATCCAGGCAAAATGACATTTTGCTGTCGTCGCTGAAGGTCCTGGTCGTCGCTGAACGTCGCTATTTTTATTTTTATTACTACTATTTTCACTGCTTAGATGAAATTAAACTGATATATAGGTTGTGTCGTTGTGTTCTTTCATCATCATTGTCCGAAGTTGATACTTCTATACCCACAGGTTTAAAGATTACCTTCATTATTTGTCATTTTTCGACAAGAATACGTCATTAGAATCAATCATGTCGCAAATTAACGCAGTTGAATATGCATAGGTAAGTAAAGTAAAAGTCAATGTTGGTATATTTGTAACAACTTACGCATACCTGTCTGTGATCCTTCATATAAACCGAAAACTATTTCTACTTCAAAATTCATTATGTATGAACAACGACGAATTTTTGTGAAGCTATCTATATTTAGATAGTGAAACATCTTTAATGTCCTGGCACATAGCCGAACTCGTCCTCATTTATTTATTAACATCATATTAATTGGTTTACTAGGTATTATCTTTGAAAATATGCAGTATTTGTTTTTGGAGCTTTCAATTTGAATTCTTCAAAGATGAGTATCGACAAGTTTAACTACTTTTCTGTTTATACAGGATAATCATTATGCAAACTGTAGTAATATTTTCTTTTACCAAATGGTAACTATTTATTTGTGTTAATTTTGTTTCTTTTTTTATCCGTCCAACAACTTTGTTACATAAAACAGGCTTAGCTATTAATCTACGCTGAAGAAGAACTGCAAACTTTTAAATTCTGAAGAAATAAGATAGTCATATTAATAGTTTTATCTTAGACACCTATAGTTTATTGAGTTTAATTTAAAAATGGAGGTTAAAATTTAGCTCCAAAATTTCATTTTGTTATACAATCTTGTAAACTCTTGTTAAACAATCATTTTCTATGTCTGAATACGTATTTTTCAATTGCAGTCATTGGCATGAACAAAGTAGAAGAAATATTATAACAAAGTTGGTAATTACTAGAGCTCGAAGGTTAATAATAGACGCATACATTACCAAGGGTGGCTCCAGGATATCTCTCAGTAACGTTACGAAATATTAACCAGGTCATACCTTATACATGTGGGGTAATTGTTGTAGCCCAACTAGTCGGCAAAGGAACCATAGTCACAAGACAGAGAACTTACATACTCACGGTAAACGACACTATAACACAGACGTATCCGTACTGCCACTCGAGTTTCCATAAATTATTAATAACTGTTCCATATGTCCAAGAGTTACGCTCTGGCGTCTGTCACTTAAAATCCACTTATAAGATAAAAAAGAGCGTTCAACGTCTGCAGACATAACAGAGGCATATTTAAAATAAGTAAAATTTTGTACGAACACGGAATTTATATCTTGTTCAGAGACATCCACTTCTTTGTCTGTAAATAAATCCACAATGACACAACGTGAGAAAGTCAAGGTTAGTAACATCCATTGTTTCGTCAATACTAAGCTATATAGCTTTATCGTACAATTCCGATTTTTTTATGTCCTCACACTCCTCACACAGTGGTACTATATACATATAATCGTCTGAGTTGTTTCTGCAGGCAGACTAACTCCGCCGTACTTTCCACTCGCAGTGTTTGGACACATTGTCTGAACTCGGGATGATCCAATTTGACGAATGGAATATTACACGCTACCGTCATCCATGACTAAATCCAAGTTAAATTGTCTCTGTCACTCTGCACTCACACCACCACTTACACGAACTTTATCACACACGGTACAACGATGTTCACTGCCATTTAAAGTCAGTTCCGGAAAGTTGTTTATCCAATGCTCGACCGTAACACGCAATGGACGCTGTCCCGACATTTTTACAAATTTGTTCGACGTTTCGTGCACACGAATGATAAATCGACCGCCGCAGAGTAAATAATACTAAATAAACAAGTATAAATTACGTTCGCCTTCGGGACTCGACCTTGGTTGAAGTGGGTCGCAGAACACGGCGGACTGGTTGTATCTGTAATACATATAATGGCGTTATTTTATTGAACTACGTTTGCACTATGTACATTTATATAGGAGTTTATAATGTACTTGCGGCAAATATGACACCATTCCAGTCGCGTGAAGCCCGGTCCTGGAATCTATTATTAAACTACGACCTCCAGTAATTACCCTTACTAGAAAAAAATATATATGTATTTATTTAAGGTGTCTATTTAATTTGACTTAGAACTTTAACTATTATGTTTACAGTACAGCGAGATCCATTGTATTAGTGCATTTAGATTAAACCGTTTATAAGTTCAATGTAAATAACAAACAACTCTCATTCTATAAATACAATTGTAATAATACAATCGTCTCATTGTCTCATTGCATACTGCATGCATTATCTTACATTGTCCTACATATTACACTTTTAAACATAAAACGAGATGACAGTGTCGCTGGTTAATAGTTTGGAAATCGCTACCGGAGTACCGTTGTTCTACAGGCACAAAAACATAGTAATTGTCGCCTACCTCAAACATTCATCATCATCATTCATTTGAATATTTTATTTTACTTCTTACACTAAGCTTCTAAATAAGAGTGTATATTATAAGTTATCATGAGCGTATTTTTATTGGTTCCTAATGTTTTCATCTTTAAGGAGGAAGAAATAAGCACATTGTAATATAGGGTGTCCCAGAGAATTCTAACCCATTCTGACCGTAAATATCTTTAGACAGAGCGAACTTAAAAGGATTGGCGGTTTTCGCCAGTCAATTTACTCTTTCAATAAGTTTTTTCGTGCTATATTAAAAACTTGTTATTTGCCCTACAGGGTGTTAATATAGTTAATTTCAACGCAAAAATTTTACTTTTATTTTGCGGTTAGTACTTTAATTTTTAAAAATATCGTATTTTGGACGTCCCAGAAAAGTTTTTTCGTGCTATATTAAAAACTTGTTATTTGTCCTACAGGGTGTTAATATAGTTAATTTCAACGTAAAAATGTTACTTTTATTTTGCGGTTAGTAGGTACTTTAATTTTTAAAAATATCGTATTTTGGACGTCCCAGAAAATATAAACCTATTTTGATCGTAAATATCCTTTGACAGATCGAACTTAGAAGGATGCAGTTTTCCGAAATGCGAAAAACCAAACCTTGGCGGTGGTTAAAACATATTATGTGCTTTTCTAATTGTAAGTGTTCTGGAGTGAAACGGCGACGTTTATCACAAATTAGCTACTGAACGCCCGCAAACATCGGTAGCTTCGTCTATAATAAAATACACGAAATTGTCCCAAGGGCGTAGCCAGTATTTATCTTTGGGGGGGGGCGCCCAATGCAGATTAAACAAAAAAGCCGAAAAAAAAGGTCAGTAGAGGCAACGGCAACCGCAATCCCCCGAGTATTTTGGTTTTTACTTGACCCTTTAGGGGGGGGCGATCGCCCCCATCGCCCCCCCCCCCTTGCTACGCCCTTGAATTGTCCGCAATGTCTTCGCGTATTGATATCACTACATTGTTGTAAGCCCGATCGACATATGCAAGTCTTAACATACTTTCATGAGGAATTTTTCGGTCCATATATTTTTCTAAAAACATACGTAACTTGGGGTTCTCTAGTTTGTTTAATGCAAGATTGCTTGCAACAAAAGCTTCTGTAAGTTCATTGAAAAATACGGAGTCGTCGGAGCTGGAGGAGGCATGGCTTTTCAGATGTCTTGTTACTTTAGTTTTATTTGAAGAATTTATAATGCGTTCACACACAGTAGAAAAAAAGGTCATTTCCTTGAATACGTATGTCCCTAAAACCCCCGGGATCACTGTCGAACCACGTTTGAAATACTTCCCGTCTACTTCTTTTCACCAGCAGTTCTTAGTAATTTTTACATAACACACGGATAACATATGAACAAAAAAACAAAGTAATACTTTGTTACCTTCAAAACACGGGGATGCCTAGTTTTAAACATATTGATTAATTATTTATTAATTATTGTGTTCAGAACAGGCTATCTTAAAGACTACAAATATGTATATCCTTTAATAAAGCTCTTAGATGATAATGTAATAATGTAATAATGAAAATATTAAGTAAAATGATTTACAAACATTTAAAATGTCATGAAACATTTTATACTTTTATGAAATATGTTTTTGTATCATCATAAATAATACTAAATTCTGTATTAGTGATAAGTAGGAATTTTTAATCGAATCTTATTTAACTGTTAATTTGAAAATAATCTTGTACGCGAAAATTGTTCGCTTGGTGCATAAAGGCATCGTACATAGACACATTTTATGGCGGACACCCTGTAAACGATTGGTAACAAGGACGTTTATACATGGTACCCAATTAAATGATAAGGTTAAATGTTATAATATTAAGATAGTAGAAAAACGAAGGTATGCAAACCGCAAATTTGATTAAGCTAATAATTATATACGTTTTCGCAAGGTCGTCAAATTAAGATATTTATCAACATAATTTTTAGGTGACTTTGGATAACCGACTATATCGCTATGCTACTCCTACAAGTCTTATATGAGAACAGAGAACGTGTAATATACAGGTCTTGATTTAATTAAACGTAACAAGAGAATAATCTTAATGGTTCAATAAAATATTAGTAAAATATTTTGCAGACAGAGAAAGTATTAACTAATATAAATATTTGCCCATATAACGGACAACACCATGAGTTTATCTATGTTTTTAATTCAAGTAAATACAATTAAGACACGTCACAGATATTGATATTCTGCAGGGATCAATATAATAATTGTGTTAGAGAGGAATTGTGGGAGAGGGAGATATTGAGAGGAATACTCAATTAGACGCATGAAATTTAGCCAGTTTTAATGATTTTTTTTTGAATAAAAATAATTGTGCGATATTTTTGAAACTTGTACATATCAAGGTGGCGCGTGACTTACAAAATGGCGGGATTTGTAGCGTCCGCAACGTTCATCAGAGAATACTAAAAAAAATTGTTAGTAGCAAACACTTGTAGTTTCTATTTGAACCTAAGATAAGTAGAAAATATTGTAAATTAATGAAATGGTAGCCAAAATATAAAAATAATCGGAATAATCGTAAAGTATCATCTGGCACATTACCAAGTTAGCTATCTACTAATGTACCAATAAATTTCTGTAAATAAATCTATCAATAGATTATTGAATTACTTTGTATCATTTTCTGACATAGAAAGCAAAGCAAACCAAGGATAACCATAGTGCAGCAACAGTAACTCTGCCCTTGGCCACACTAAACAAAACCTGAAATTGTGATCATTTCTTTTGTAGAAGAATTCATTTCTTCGAGAAGTACAGTCTGTTATTGTTTATTTGTAACTATCTTCTTTCTCTGAGACATGGTTATGCGCAAGTCGCGGGCAAAAATATTCTGGTTACACTGTATAGTCCTTCTAATTTTAATTGAAAATGATAAATACGCCTGGGGGACAAAAAAAGCGGTGCAACTTTATGATTCCATGGGCGTGCATATATCTTTTATAAATTCGAAAATTGTGAAATAATTTTATTCATTCAAATCAATATAGGAGATTAAAATTAGCCTGCATACAAAACTCTTAATATTTGTAATATAATTTGCTGTAAATAATGCTCATTTAGCCAGACAATCTCAAAAAATTGTCTGTGTTAATAAACCTAGCTGAAATACACGTCACTGGCGTCTTAAACAAGTTGAGTGCCTAAAGTCGTAAATCATTTTAACGGCGTCGTAAAAATTTTACGGCACAATGGACCGAAGAAATATTAGCAGTGTATTAAATGCAAAGTAGTCTAATAATCTCGTTGACCGGTGTTACGGCCAGTGGTTTTACTCTGTGCCAACAGCCGCCTGAGCCGCCATTGCCGGCTCTTCAAAATTTTCTTAAGTATAGTAATATACATAAAGTTGTTTGAATTTATAATTATTTTTTCCAGCAATTTTAAACGCTTTATTTTAATTCTAACTAATAAATTTATATCTATGTATTTTTTTTAAATATTTCCAAACTAGCTTTCTAAGAACGTCACGAACTAACAGTTTACTGAAGTATGAAGTATACTTGTATAGTGAGCTTAGCAATTTTAGAAACTATATCTGACAACCTTGCTTCTTTCTACCTATTTTCAATTTAAAATGGAAATAGAGTACATAAATATACCTTTCAGGTACCTCTTACTGTACCAAATTTCGTTTTGCTATCTCTCCAAATATAGGCGTTATATCTGAGTGAGCCATATAAAAGACTCACACTGTACGTGCTCAAATTTAAATGAGAGTTAGTGACTTAAAATGTTTTGACACAGGAGGTTAAGTAGAAGAAAACTATTATCATTTAACCTTTTAAATACATGAGAATCGAATAGTAGTAGTTCAAATAAAACTTCTTGTTTATCAAACAGATTGAACAAAATGCAATTAGAATGTACAAGTATCAGAATAATGCCGAAATCACATTATTTTGACTAATGTTACCAAATTAACGAATAATACGGGTACACAAAATAAACAAAAATTCAAACCCCGGGTCCAAACCACTTATTCTATACGTATTTTGGATCGCTGAATCGAAATCCGGGGTTAGTTTTGGTGGGTTGTTATCTCTCAAAATAAAAAAAAAAAACACGAAACAATTGCACCAGCATGAAGGCAAACAGAATTAATATTATTGCATCATTCAAAATTCATTTCACATGTCTTTTTGGTCGTCGATTCCGAACTAAGAGTTATTTTGAACCATAGAAAGCATATTTATTTCATAAAAGTGCGAAAAAATTTAAAAAATGGGCCTAAATCGCAAGTGTCGCTGTTTGTGGAAAAAACCTGAGAGTCGGAATTTTTTGACAATAGCTAATTTTTTTTATGTTTTTTGGGTTACCAAATTCGAATTCAGCATCATTTCCACGGAAACGTCTGCCATTGCATAGCTATTTTGAAGAGAAAAGAACTCGTTACAGCAAAAGGAAATAGTGTGATTGGTGGAAGATGAATTCTGACAAATTGGTTCTGACCGCAAGATTGTTTTCTATATAATTATGTACTTGGCGGCTATGGTCACTATTTTGAATTAGTTTTTTTTTATTTTTACAAAATTATATTGTTTTCAAGCTTCAAAACCAACACAGATTTAGATAACAATCCAAAAAACATATAAAACGAGCTATTTCAGTAAGAAAATTCCTATTCCCAGGTTTCATTCTTACAAAAAGCCACATTCCAGCCTTTTTCTTCACTGTTTTGAAAAAAAACTGGACGTTTTCCACAAAACACCGAACAACTACACTTTTCTCGACGCGCGTTTCGCCAACCAAGTTGGCATCTTCAGGAGAAGATTAAAACTAAATTCTAGCCTACACACTTGCACTATTTATACCAAATATGTTGCCGCGGTTCACTGAACCGTAACTGTCTTTGTTTATCAGAGCAAACAGTGGACTGGTGGGTATCGGACCATTGTCCTTATTCATACTATTGTTACACTTAATGATTTCTAAACTTTCAAAAGCATCTAACTGTCTACTGTTTGTTACATTTCTTATTAATTTTAAATTATTTATGTCTATCCTATGGTTGTTGTCACAACCATAGTCCGTTTATTACCGTAAACTACTGTCTGTAGTTTATTTTTAGAATTATATAATTCTATTTTTAGAATTATATATTTCTAAAAATAAACTATAATTCTAAATCGACAATAACGAAGTCAGGAATATACGAAATAAGTTGTAAAGATTGTGATCAAAAGTATATTGGGCAAACAAAAAGATGTATATTGACTAGATTTAAAGAACACATGGCTCATTTGAAATATGGCAGAACAGAAAAATCTTGTGTTGCCCAACACGCTTTTGACAACAACCATAGGATAGACATAAATAATTAAAAATTAATTAGAAATGTAACAAACAGTAGACAGTCGGATGCTTTTGAAAGTTTAGAAATCATTAAGTGTAACAATAGTATGAATGAGGACAATGGTCCGATACCCACCAGTCCACTGTTTGCTCTGATAAACAAAGACAGTTACGGTTCAGTGAACCGTGGCAACATATTTGGTATAAATAGTGCAAGTGTGTAGGCTAGAATTTAGTTTTAATCTTCTCCTGAAGATGCCAACTTGGTTGGCGAAACGCGCGTTGAAAAAAGTGTAGTAGTTCGGTGTTTCGTGGAAAACGTCCAGTTTTTTGTTTCTACGCCGAAGGCACCCCAGGTTCACTATTTCGCATTTTTTTTTTTCATTTTTTTTCGCATTTCAATAAAAAAAATGTATGTACCATGGCTGAATTCGAATTTGGCAACCCAAAACGCATAAAAAACGAGCTATTGAAGTCAAAAATATTCCGACTACCTGGTTTTTCCCACAAAAAGCGACACTGCGATTTTTTCCACCTTTTTTGCATTTTTTTTGCACTTTCATGAAAAAAATATGCTTTCTGTAATTCAAAATAACTTAATTCGGATTCGACGACCAAAAAGACATGTGAAATAAATTTTGAATGATACGATAATTCTGTTTGATAATGGTGCAATTTTGGCTATTTTTTTGCATTTTGACAGGGACAACGAATCAACCCCACCAAAACTAACTCCGAATTCGGATTCAGCGACGCAAAATATGTATACAATAAGCGGTTTGGACCCGCCGTTTGAATTTTTTTTATTTTGTGTGCCTGTGTGATGGAATAATACTGATTTGAATGATTTATTGAGCAAAACGAATTTCTTTTAATGAAACCACTTGACCAACCTCAGAGCTTTATTTATGTATTTCAGAACTTTATTAGCAAAACACGGTAATATAGACAAAGTTATATGGTGAGTAATATTATTAACAGCTATTCCCAGGGTGACCTCAAACAAAAGATTCCCAGAGTGGTCTTAAATGTTGACCTGAGCATTTCACTGAAGGGCTCTTACGGCTCTTACGTACTTGAAACCTCTGTACGAGAAAAGAGTATTAGAACCTATAATGAAATTTAGGTGGTAAGTGAAGATGGGATCTAAGGTTCCTATTTCTCGAATGCGTGGGACAGACTTAGACGTGTTTCTATAAATGTCCGTACATTTACAGAGTAAGTGTAAGACATACAGGGCGTTTCATTAATATATGTATAACGTATAACCTTGCAACTTATTTATTTTTAAGATCACATATTTTTCACTATGACGTAAAAAAATATTTCTAGAAAATGATTATTAATAGTTTATATCTAGCTCAAATATTTTCCAACCTTTCATTCATTACTCTCTCAAATAAATCCGCTTTGGTTAAATTAATAAAGTCTAAAACACAAATTCTATTTTTTTATATATAACTAGATCGTAAATTTATTACATTATTATACATAGATGAACATTATTATAATATATACTATTACATTATTATATTATACAGTATTCAGATTAATAATTAAAAACTAATTAGGACATAAATACGTATTCTACAAAACTTTAAAAAAACTGGTGTGTTCTTTTAATTCACATCAAATATTTTTTTCATATTACGTTATGAAAATATTTGATTGTAGTTAATTACAAAATTATGGTGATTCAAGTTTTTGTACCTGTTACTTTATGTTAATTGTATAATAAATAACTGTTTATAATGGTTTGTTAGTACTTTTGCAACACATATTTTTTCTTTTCTTGTTTAATGTTTAACTATTTTTATGGCCCAAATAGCACATATAAATAATTTACTGATACTTCATATCAGTAATAAATGTATAGATAAGTAATTAATTTCAGTGAGGACTTTCATTTTTATTATACGTGTGAAAATTTACACTTCTTCGTTAACTTTACCGTTGACTCTCTTAACAGACACTAAATTGTATAAAATTTAATAAGATTCGATTTAGTGGTGTAATACCTTTATGTCATAAAAACATGTTTCCAAATTAACTATGCAAAATTCACATAAATATGTTGAATAGACTGCTGACTTTTATAACCCCACAGGACCACAAAGAAAATTGGTTGAGCGAGAGATGTGAGTATGATGTTCAGACTCAAATGGACCTTCTAAACACGAATCTGAGCTTGGTTTAACTATATCGCTTCTGTTTTTTTACCTGGCTGAGAACAATCCTTAGAAGATACAATGGGAAAATTCGTGACCAAGCAACCTCAAAATCTACAACCTTTTAGTATTACAGTTTACATATTCAGACTCTATACAATTCAATAGCCCCATAAACTCAAACCCAATAACCCTGTACCCTGGGGATCTGTACATCTGAGCACTGAGCTTTGTATTTAAGTTTGGTGAAATATGACCTCAAACTCAAATAGCTCATAACCGAACAATCCCATAACCACATGAATTTTACACTTTCCGTCAAAAATCAAATAACTCAGTGTCAGATTATCTAACCCCATAACCAGACCATCCCATATATCAACAGAAACCTCCAAAAACCAAAATAAACAGACTTCTATAAATATAACCTTGGGCGTGTAGACTCCTATAACCATGTAGAGACGAAAGTATAAGTCTTGCAATTATAGTCTGCTTACCCCGAGTTATATCGTTTTGGGACTATAATGTCGTGCGATTATGAGGTTGCACAAACCAGCTGATAATGAATGTCATGGTTCTGGACGTCTGGTGTATGAAATGCATATTTCCTCAGAGTTTTGTGGGTTATGCTAACTCGCAGGCCTCGAGTTATGGGAGTTTAAGGTTTTTGTGGTTACGGGATCCTTGCAACCCAGAGATACATTTGTATATAGTAGTAGTAATTTGATGCATAAGATCTATGTTTCCTCAGAGTTTTGTACATACTCGCACAGCTCAGGTTAAGGAGTTATCGAGTTTTATGGTCATAAGGTTGTTTGAGTTATTGACAATTTATGTGTGAAGTCATTTGCTCACCAATCTTAAAGATACGTGCTCAGATCTATTGACCCCGGAGCATTGGGTGTTTGTGTTATAGAGACTGAAAGCGTCCCTCCGCAGATCCTCATCCTGAGGGGTTATAAGGTATGAAACTGCTCTGGGGTTTTCGAGCTCAGCTCAGCTTTGTGTGCAGGAAGTCCATTTGAGTCCGAACATCATTCTCACTCCTCTCGCTCAGCCATTTTTTTTGTGGTCCTGTGATAATCCCTTATACAAGTAGGTATTCAAGCTGATTATACTTATTTTTAGTGGATAACGTAATATAAGAGCAAAATGTGGTTAAAAGTGAATTTGGTAAACTTATACTGGATATCCGGGAAATGTATGTACCACGTAACAGTATATATTCCTTCACCCAAAAGGAAATTTTCACTGTAGAAAATACATTTAGCATTACTAGCACAATAGCAAGGCCTCTAACGACCTACTAAGTATTTTTAAATTGGCTTAGAATCCGCACGCGAGCTGAGATTTTTAATAAAACCGCATACTTACAACAGCAAACATGTATTTTTTAAATTGTTCGCATTTCGAACTAAAACATATTTTACATTTTCGAAGTAAAATGAAAACTGTGAAACTGATAAGTAAAGTTATCCGAAATGTACTTTGTGACATAGACGTTCGCATTATAATATACAAAAAAAGTAACTAATATTCAATATAGTAAAAAAAAGCCATAATTCCCGCTTTATAACCATAAATGTGTGTAAAACTTAACCTCTTAATTTGCTTGACGTAGCTTGGTTAACAGTACTAGCAGAAACTAGAGAAGATTCGTAAAAACTTTGTAGCAACAAATAAGTTTCTATAGTTGTCTCTGAGAGTCTTGCTTACTGTGGTGAAAAGATAATAATAATAATAGTAATAATAACACGTCTTTATTGAGTAAATGAATATTCATACATTTTTTGTAATTCTCAGGTCGAAGTTTAGCCTCCTGGCTACTCCAACACTTAACTCTAAATAGTAAATAGTATACAAAGTGAGAGTTTAAATATCTATACATATACACATATAACACCATGAAAAACCATTATGAACAAAAAAAAGGAAGAAACTTAATAATAGTAGTGAAATAGTACCTAACTAAAATTAGAATATACATATATGTACGTATATAAAAGAAATAATAATAGAAGTAAGAAATAAAAATAAATAAAAAAAAATAGATCATAAATAACTGGCAAGATAATATTTTCTGTTTTACTAGGTGGACCACTGTTCCTCAAGTAAATGTTGTTTTAGTTTATTTCTAAATGTGACTATACTATGTTTTTTGAAGCTGTGATCAAGTAGGTTGTAACATTTTACAGCATTATAGATAAAAGATTTTTCAAACAAAAAAGATATGCTTACATAATTGAGAAATGTCTCATTTATTGCGTTACCTACAGCTTGCAGCAGCGAATTTACTCCGTCCACTATTTGTAGTAACTACGCTAACGTCAACGCATTGTTCTGTAATTTTGGCATGTTCTGCATTTTTTAACAGATCTTGAAATTTCGCTCTCCTTAATGGCTGCAGCCTCGACAGGATTGAATGTAAAACAACAGCTTTTTTGCTGGAAGTGTTCGGCATAATAAAAAGCGGCTTTCAACCATGCTCCCCAACGAGTAAGAATGGCTGTGGTAGGTCGGAAATACCAGGACATTTGCTGTGAAACTCGCGAAGACATTTAGAGGATTTTAAAAACACTTGTTTTATACCTGATATTAATGCGTTGATGTTGAGAAAACAGTGTCTAATAGTTTCTGTTACAAGATGTAAAGCATGCACTTTGCACGTAACATGCAAAAACCAGCAACCACGTTCTCAAAGCAAACGGCCTACTAACAACATAGTGGGGTACATCGATCATGCACATCATCACCTGACTTATTGACAGTTGAAATTGTTCAAGGGTCTCCAACACCACCGTCGTAATTGTATTGCCATTATACACTACTAGTACTTTAGTAGCTAGAATAGTAACAGTGGATGAGTCTATTTTCACCGGTCCAATACACCTACTATAACATTTAGAATATACAAGGTGACCCATAAAAGAATGCATATTTTATTGCGCTGTAGTGTGTTAATGCGAAGTGGGAGAAATGCGCACGCATCACCGTTGTATAGCTCGGTTTTGGGAATTTCAGTCACGATACCGCAGTATACGGGTGAACAGCGTGCTTTCTGCGTCAGAGCATTTTATGAAAACAATAGTTCATACATAGTTGTTCGTCGCATGTTCCGTGATCATTACAGACTGCATGATATTAATGAGTGTCCAAGCTCAAATTTAATTAAACAGTGGATTGGAAGATTTGAAAGGACTGGTTCAACGCAAAAAACTGACCCCAAGGCCGCTCGAGGACTTCATGAACTGTTGAAAATGTTCAACAGGTGAGTGAATCAGTCCGCGCTAATCCACAAATGTCGACTGGCAAACGTTCAGCAGTTCTTACAATTCCCAGGACGAGTTTGCAAAGAATTTTATGTCTTGATTTAAAATTACACCCCTACAAGATCCAATTGGTTCAAGAATTAAACGCTGCCGACTTTGAAAGAAGACTATATTTTGCAAATGTAATGTTGGATAATTTTCGTAACTTCGACAATATTCTTTTCTCAGATGAAGCCCATTTTCACGTAAACAGTTCTGTAAACAAACAGAATTCGCTATTGGAGCTCCGAGAATCCACGCCTGAAACATCAAAAACCACTCCACTCTCCAAAGGTTACTATTTGGACTGCAATTGCGTCGTGCAATAAGTACAATATAGCAACTTTCAGCGCGTAATATTACTGCTACAGCAAGAGCACCCCAGGGTTATATGTCAGGACCTCCACTCTTCCTCGGTTTTACGAGGTGTGTAAATTAAGTAATGAGACTGGCAACATAGCGCCCGATCTAGCAACACTGTCATTTTTTTTATTCTTTGTGACTATTTTCGTAAACCAGTTTTTTCTAGTGCGTTAGTGCGTTTATTTTGAGCAATTAGTGACATTAACTTTGAGCAACTGTGTGCTATTTTTTTCAGAGCTCAGGTTTTTCGTTGGTTTGAAGCATTCTCAGAGAGTCGATTGAAGATGAACCACGTAGCGGAAGGCCTTCATCTTCAAGAACCGATGAAAATGTCGATAGAATACGGAATCTTGTGCGTTCAGATCGTCGGTTGACGACAAGAATAACCGGGGAAGAGTTAAATTTGAATCACACCACTGTTCATCAGATTTTTACTTACGAATTGGGGATGAGAAAAATCTGCGCAGAAATGGTTCCAAAAAAACCTTGCGCAGGATCAAAAAGTAAATAGGGGGGAGAAAGGTGTTTTGACTTTTTGGAATCGATTGAAAATGATCCCCATTTTTTGGAACGTGTTATTACTGGTGATGAGACTTAAGTGTTTGAGTACGACCCGGAAACCAAGACCCAAAAAAAGCATGAATTAGCTTCTAGAACTAGATAGTCGAAGATTAAATGCATGCTGATTTGCTTTTTTGATAGACAAAGAGTTTGTGCCTCCAGGCCAAACAGTAAATCAATACTTTTACAAAAAGGTTCTTGAAAAACTCCGAAAAGGGTCATACGTGTGAGACCAAACATCAGGAACAACTGGATGTTATATCATGACAATGCGCCTTATCATACAGCCATTTCAGTAAACGAGTTTTTAGCCAGCAAAACATTCCTGTGGCTCCTCAACTTCCTTATTCGCCTTGAGTATTTGGGACCATAGAAAATACTCAAACGGCTGTGACCCACCAGCTGAATGCTATTTTAGTATATGAGTTTCAGCACTGCTATGAGGAATGGATAACACGTCTCCAGCGCTGTGTGGCTCCCCAAGGAAAAAGGACTTATGTTGAAGGAGACAATTTTGAACGATAATTCTATTCGAATTGCAATTTACTTCTTGATATCGGAAAAATGTTCCTTATAAGTTTTTATTCATCATAGAGAATGTACTGTATTTCCATTCTAAATTGAAAGTAGGTAGAAAAAAGCAAGGTTGTCAGATATATTTTCTAAAATTGCTAAGCTCACTATACAAGTATACTTCATACTTCAGTAAACTGTTAGTTCGTGACGTTCTTAGAAAGCTAGTTTGGAAATATTTAAAAAAAAATACATAGATATAAATTTATTAGCATTAAAACAAAGCGTTTAACATTGCTGGTAAAAATAATTATATATTAAAACAACTTTATGTATATTACTATACTTAAGAAAATTTTGAAGAGCCGGCAACGCCTGAGCTGCCGGCTGCAGCGAATGCCCTGCGAATGCCGATCCAGTATACTATTGGATTGCTTTGTATCTAATACTCCTTAAACACTTATTCGGTCCACTGTGCCATAACATTTTTACGACGTCGTTAAAATGATTTACGACTTTGGGAATTCTACTTGTTTAAGACGCCAGTGACGTGTATTTCAGCTAGGTTTATTAACACAGACAATTTTTTGAGATTGTCTGGCTAAATGAGCATTATTTACAGCAAATTATATTACAAATATTAAGAGTTTTGTATGCAGGCTAATTTTAATCTCCTATATTGATTTGAATGAAAAAACAATATTTCATAATTTTCGAATTTATAAGATATATGCACGCCCATGGAATCATAAAGTTGCACCACTTTTTTTGTTCCCCAGGCGTATTTATCATTTTTAATTAAAAATAGAATGACTATAACATAACAGATATAATATTTGTACTAATTGAGAATATTACCGTTTAAGATTTACTAAAATATTTCAACACTACGTATACTATGAATAATTTAATTCATATGTACAATTTAAACTAGAATACTCATAAATAATTTGGCACGAGCTCGTATAATGTATTAACTATTAAACTGGTTCATAGTCGATTTGCAAAATATTTGTATTAAAGAAACCGGTGATTATCCAATAACTGGATTTTCGTGTAACGATCTTCTGACAATGTTAAACACCACTGAACTAAAAACTCGGAGAATATTTGTTCATTTTCATTTCTATTTAAAGTTATCCATAGTCAAATCGACTGTCTTGATAATACTCGAGATAATACGTATACAATATTTTTGTATACGTATTGCTGTATAAATAAGTTTCCTGTTTTCTCCATTGTGCTGTATCCGATAATTATTATCATATTTTAATAATATCAATAATAATACCACGGGACCACAAAAAAAAGTCCTGATACAGAAAGGTGAAGTACCTTTTGGTACATTTTTCGGTGTGCTAAAAACGAATCTCAAGTCAGAACTGACCCATCACCCTTAGATTTCGACCCAGCACACCCTAGCACCCCCCCCCCAAATGGTCAAGTTTTCACATCATATAAAAATTCAAAATAAATATCTCATTCTACGTTTTTCGGTGTGCTAAGAACGAATCTGAGGTCATAATTTACCCATCACCCTTAGATTTCGCCCCAGCACCCCCCAGAACCCCCCCAAAAGGCGAAAATGTTAGTTGATATAAAAATTCAAAATAAATATCTCATTCTACGTTTTTCGGTGTGCTAAGAACGAATCTGAGGTCATAATTTACCCATCACCCTTAGATTTCGCCCCAGCACCCCCCAGAACCCCCCCAAAAGGCGAAAATGTTAGTTGATATAAAAATTCAAAATAAATGTCTCATTCTACGTTTTTCGGTGTGCTAAGAACGAATCTGGGGTTATGATATACCCATGACCCTTAGATTTCGCCCCAGCACCCCTAGCACCCTCCCAAATGGTCAAATTTTAGAACGATTCAAAAATCATAAATCACTTACATATGTCTTTGGTACAGGATCTTTTTCTATTTTTTACGGTGATAACGAGTCCTTTTTCCCTCAAATGACCTGGGAAGTTGGTTTCGATAGTAATTTTCATCTTTTGTTGTAGTTTCTCATTTTGATCCTGGGGGGGGAGTTCTAGGGGTAGCTGGGGTGTAACCTTAGAGGCAAGAGTAAATTCTGACCTCAGATTTGTTCTTAGCACATCGAAAAACGTGGAATGAGATATTTACTTTGGATTTTTATATGACGTAAAATTTTGACCCTTTGGGGGATGCTAGAGCGAAATCTAAGTGTGATGAGTAAATCATGACCTCAGAATCGTCCTTAGCACACCGAAAAACGTAGAATGAGATATTAATTTTGAATTTTTATATGATGTCAACATTTGACCATTTGGGAGGGTGCTAGGGTGCGCTGGGGCGAAATCTAAGGGTGATGGTCAGTTCTGACCTGAGATTCGTTTTTAGCACACCGAAAAACGTACCAGAAGGTACTTCTCTTCAGAAGTACTTTCTGTATCAGGACTTTTTTTTTGTGTGCCTGTGTAATCATAGTCGGTGGCAAGCAGGAAGCGGGCACCTGTCGTTCAAGAAGCTAGAGCTCCAAACTCAAACAGACAAACAGAGGAGTGGACGACACGAGCGGAAGACTACGAAGCCCCTCTACTCCAGAGTTCGCCTGCCGTACGACGGAGGGCTGCTCGAAGGAGATACAAGATACCAACAGATTGAAGTGGATACTATGACATTCCTTACATGACGAATTCTTGTGCAGAAATCTCACCTTGAACATCTCTGAACAAAATATTGTCGACATGAAAAACGTCATCGTTAGGAAGCGCTACCTTACCGATCTTCAACCACATGAAGTCAAAAGAAAAGTCGACCAAAACCTATACCAACCAGAGGAGTTCCAAAGTGAGTAAGAAGTACGTGCGGAAGACGAAATCCAACAACCGCAACGACATATTAGCCTGGACATACACTGGACACAGAAACATGCGAGTATATATGTATATACTCGCACCGACCGCCACTGCTTGTGTGACATATGACGTCATACGATAGTTCATTTCAAGTGTTGACTCTAATGGATTCGTTCGCTCAAAATTCGTTCACCGCGCAACACGACACACAATACATGCTGAGGCATTATCTGTTTAAAAGTGCTCTCTGTATTTCGAGGTTTTATGAAATGATATGTATTTCGATTGTATGAAATGATTCCGAGCCGGACCTGCTTCTAAAAACCGCAGGTGTTCCGACTCCTATGGTAAAATTGCTATTTCTTTCAACCCAAACAGCTCCATCGACAAATAGGATGCTTGCCATACACCTGCGCTAGCGATCGGATCGCGATTGGTGACCACCTTATGTTTAGGCGGTGGTGAGGTCTACTCAACAAAGAAGTTAACTCATCAATTCCTCTTCATTCTGCTATGTACGCATTTGGGTAACGCGTACTGTATATAGTATGCGCCCGGACTTACTCCAACGTCGTCGCCGTCTAGATCAGAGGGAAGGATTAGAGGGATGTACGCCTACCGAGAATCCAGCCAGCATTAAGAACGACCAGAATGATTTCTACAGCTGGTTCAAACGAATTCTACACTATGAGCACGTGGATCAGTAAATAGATCTAGGATACCTAAGCTTAAAAAAAGGGTGCTGGAATTCACATTTTGTTAATATTTTATTCAATATATTATATTATGTTTATAGTATGTATTCAGTTCTTATACATACCGACCGATAGCTTAATTTCATCTTAGCAAATGAGTGAACCAATTGTCGTGACTTTCTCGATGGTGGGCATTGAATGATATTACGTCACAGAGGTCATCACCACACCTACTGATAATACTATGATTTACTTACTTCAACAAAAACATACTGTATATACAGTGAGAAGAAAAAGTACGGAATAAAATTCTTAATTACATTATGGCTGATTTTTGGAAAACATGCTTGCATCTTTTGCATGTATTTTCAAAATTTTGCCTCCAAAACTTTTCGAGTTAAGACGTCATCATGTTTTTGAATTATTGAAATAATTGTAATTCCTACGAGTTACAGAGTAGAAAATAAAAAGTTTATTTTTTCTGAATATCACCTATACCAAACTGTTATGTGTAAAGTAAACAGTTATGTAAATAATGAATAGAAAACATTTTTAATAAAATTGGACATTCTTTTCGTAAGAATCAAGAAATATTATATTGGACAAAATAACAAGTAACCTCTAGATAGAATTATTAAACAATAAATTACAGCTAAAATAACACTAAAGGATTTACATAGCAATATTACAAATAAAAATAAATAAACAAATAAATAGAAAATTAAATAACAAATCGGTCAACCATCATTCCAAAAATTGTACCATCGACCTTGCACTCATTTTTTAAGTTCATTACACAGGTCTACAAAAAAAAAGTTCTGTCTTTGCGATCAGACCCATCATTTCCTATATATTTTGATGCACTGAAACCAAATTTGGCAAAAAAAAAATTCTACAGCATCATTTTTTCTCTCCACCCCCATATAACCCCCATAAACTCTTATAGAGGAATTTTTTTAAATTGTATTTTGATTTTTTTGGGTCGCTGATCACGAATCTGGTCAATAATAAATTTTGAGTTAATGACAGATGTCAACAAGCTGTCAAATTTCATTAAAAAGTAAAAAGTTGATATTAAATGAATATTATTAAATTTTTTGGGTTGCTGATTACGATTCTGAAATTAAAAATGAATTATGTCAAAAATCATTTTGACCACAGAACCTATGATTATTCAAATGAATATCAGCTATTAAAACACAGAAAACACGGAAAGCAAAGTTGTTTTTGTATTATGCGGTATATGCAAATTCAATGTTCAAAACTGTTATTTATAATTATTTCCCGTACGGCCAAATTTAGACGATCAACGTCAGTAGTGCAGTTCTGCTACCGAAGTTTATTTTTCATTCATTGCCGCAATTTTTATCGCACAGGTCCCTGACGATTGATGCCCAGGAAATTACGATTGTGTCCGACGCAAATAATGTTTCTCTCACTTTTCACAACAATTATCTTAGTGTGGGCGGAGTAGTTCATTGTATTCGGAAAGGAGATTTACATTAAGTATACATAGTTTGGAATTTATTATATGTAGATGATAGATGGATGGAAACATATATATCACAACTCGTCAGTTTTTTATTTATTGGTTTCTCGAAATATTTCATTAGCACCTTGTGGAACTAAGTCGAATTTAATTTATAGTCAGATTTCAATCTGTTGGCGAAATAATTTTTTAACTTAGGTGCGATGTAGATATCTAATTTCTTTGGATCATAGTCTATATTTAATTAATGTTTGATGTCTATGAATATTTTGGGATGTGTTGGTGTATGTTTGTATATTGCTCAAATATGGGGCTACTCCGCCATGTTGTTTTTTATCAAATGACACAAACAATTACGAAAAATCGAGTTTCGGAAATAGCTATTAAGAGAAAACGCTTGTCCTGCGATTTTACACATACATATGTGCCAATTTTCAAAAAGATATTCCAGATTTTTTTATTCAACTTGAAATACCTATATCATGAAAATATGACACAAAACCTTGACGATAACATACTACATCTTTGGATGAATTTGGGTGTATATCGTATAAAAAATACTGCAATGGTTTTCCAGTGAAGCAAATTGGCATCACAATTGCATTTTAGTATTGAAAATACTTCTGGGCGCGTATAATAGGAGCTGTCTTGCGAAATACTAACGCGAGCGACATGCAGCGACCTCGACATGGTCACGTAACGACCTAGCTGTTTGTCTATGTTTATGTTTGGTTTACATGTGTAGTCATCCACAATTTGATGATTGTTCAAGGGGACCAAGGCCACCGTCGGATGCACGAGATTTGGTGATTTGCTGAAATGGCAAAACGACATCCGAGATGCAGGGCGCTTATACATAATTCGAGTACGTTGAATAAAAAACTTCCCAGCAGTACACCATTTACTGAAAATTTGCCTGCGTATATTATGAACTGATGCTGAATGTAAAATAAAAATTTGATATTTACTGATCGTTGTAATAGGATGAGCAGATTTGTTGTTTTATTAATTTACACTAACATATATACAGGGTGATTCATTAAGAATAAGTAATCTCTAAACTGGAAGATTTATATAATTTTCTAGATACATCAAATGAAAGGTTTTGGTATCACACTCTGTATAAATATAATGGACTATGAAATGTGTAAAGTACGTAACAAAAATAGTTTTAGGCTGACGCAACCTGAATTTGAGAAATTATCGAGGAAATAATGTTGCCATTAAAGAAAAGAAAATGCAATGTTTTAGAAAATGAACAGGAAGCTATTCATCTTACGTTAATTGTTTACATTGTAAACACTTTTGAAATCATCTGGCTCACGTTCGAATTCAAGGTTGCTGAGTGGATGGATTCTTAGAATCCAAGCCTAGTTATTATTATTATTATTAATATTTACTTGAATTTTGACAAGGTCCATTAAAGTTTTGTTAAAGTAGTTGGATTATTGTTTACAACATGGTAGATACACACTTCTGCAGTTCCTAACAAATTAAATTAAACATTGACTTGTTTTCGAATTTTGCATGAAAATGTGGCTGAAAATGAATTTATGCGTTACGTTATGTAAGCCCTATATTAAACAATTGACAAGAAATTGTCCACAGGTCAACAAGGCATGTGAGGCAAGACAATGCTGTGAGGAGTCTATTGCGAACAGTCCTCTTCTTTGCCTCGGGACTTTTTGGCATCTACAGTTCACCAAAATGTGTATTTGTATAAATTGCCGATTAGGACTGTCAGACACCAACACTTGTGAAATATCACATCCTGGTGGACAATGTTGCTTAATCGCCGATCTCACATCTACAAGATATTCACAATCTTGTCGGTATATGTTATCCACACGCCGATATTCTGCTATCCATCCGTATGGATTTCTGCCTGTTTGTGAAACTAAGTAATAGAAAAGTTTACAGAATATTATTCTGTAAACTTTGGTAATAGTCTCTTAGATCATATCCCTGCCCCAAATGGTTTTCAAGAATACGACGGGTCAAATTCATCGCAACTGCATCTATATATGTACATTCTCGGTACACTGCAGGTAGTCCACGGCAGCAAGGCCATTGTAAAGGCACATGATGACGATCAACTTACCAATCGAAAACATTTTTGTTAGAATATGCACGGCAAAGAAATCGCAAACCTGACTGAATATTACATGCAAGATAACCCGTTTAAAACGATAAGACCTTCAGGATCAAACTGCCAAAAATTGTCACAACAAAACTGTGTTTTATTTTTATTATAATTTACTTTAGAAATTTCTACCAGCTGTGTCTGGTATTTTCAATACCCCTACGATACTTGCGTAAGATGCAAGATCTGTGAATTTTTTGATCAGACATGTTTTTAATAACACTGTTTTCTACCAAAATTTTGAACAATACAATTTACTTTTATCACAAAAGTTTAACAGAAAAGCAATTAAGTGATACATTATTATTTGAGATCGGTATTACGAAAAAGTATCAAGTTTTGACAAAGGAAAACTGAAAAAAATTGAAATATCATGTGTAAAATCGCAGGACAAATATTTTTCTTTATTACTTTTTTTTAATATTTCTATCAGAAACTCAGTTTCCGTCGTTTTACGTCGTTCAGCACATTAACAATTAACAGATTCACCACTATACTATCTAAAAATATTGTGGCGAAAACACCAGTAGCGTGCATCGCCGCCCGGTCAGCCTAACAACAAAACAAGAGTGACTCACCGACACGTCGCTGCGTTGCGAGAACTTTCGAAACGTTCTGCAAGCGTCGAGCTTTTTTAGTGGCGTCTGTAAGTCGAACGAACATTGATCTCGATTTACCCGGATCGAGAGTACCTCCCCCCTGTTTTCGGGGATGCTGAACACGATGCCGGTGTCAGAATGTCTCTTTGGGATTGCGCAACCCCCCAAAACGGCTAAAAACAACCCCCCCTATATAATTTTCTTGTAAAAATGTCTTCTCCCCCGTTTTCGAGGATGCTGAGCAGGTGGTGGTGTTGAAGATGACTTCCGACCCTCACCAACCCCTCCACCGGCCAAAACTCACCCCCCAGAGGGGTGATTTTTTTTATATCAGCGACAAAACGTCTAACGTCTTCGTTTTCGAGGATGCTGAACACGGTGGTGGTGTTCAATATCCCTGGCGACCCCCCACCAACCCCTCTACCAGCCAAAACTCACCCCAGAAAGGGGCGATTTATTTATTGATTTGGGGATTGAAGGGATTTGAAAAAAAAGATCCACCACCATCGTGTTCAGCATCCTCGAAAGCGGGGGGACAGACGTTTTGCCGCTAATTTAAAAAAATACCCCTTTCGGGGGTGAGTTTTGGTTGATGGAGGGGTTGGTGGGGGGCTCGCAAGGGATGTTGAACATCACCACCGTGTTCAGCATCCTCGAAAACGGGGGACAGAAGTTTTGTCGCTGATAAAAAAAATAAAAAATCGCCCCTACTGGGGGTGACTTTTGACCGGTGGAGGGATTGGTGAGGGTCGAAAGTCATCTTCAACACCACTCAGCATCCTCGAAAACGGGGGAAATACGTTTTTTTAGAAGGAAATGATGTAGGGGGTGGTTTTTGGCCGTTTTGGGGGGTTGCGCAATCCCAAAGAGACATTCTGACACCGGCATCGCGTTCAGCATCCTCGAAAACAGGGGGGAGGTACTCTCGATCCAGATAAATCGAGATCATTTTTTCAGGGTTTTTTCCCACTCACAGACGCCACTATTTCGAGTGGCCATTCGGACGAACTCTGGAAAAGACCCGTATAGCCTAACAGGGGATATAAAGGCATACCGACGCAACGTGGCAATGGGCAGTTAGTATTTTTTCGATAGCACGCGTCGCGGTCTTCGTAATTTGGTCGAATATAAATTGTACAAAAATAAATTAGTGTTAGTAATTAGTTTAGTGTATAATCCGTATTTGTAGTTAATAAATAGTGTTAGTTGAAAGTGCGAGTTTAAATTTTTCACACCTAACGAACCCGTAATGAACAAAACGATACAATATATTAATAACAACTCAATTATATTAATATCAATGTTCCCGTAATATCAACTTTCGTGGACATACTGTACCATTATAGATTGTATTATAATACAATAATTGACAACCTCACTAAGCTATATACATATTATAAGTTGATATAATCTTGTTATATTCTTCTGAACATAAATAAAATTATTGTTTTAAATCGATGTTCCCTAATCCCATTATATAATCTCAAATGTTTCAACTGTCATAACCTTATATAAGATTAAGAACCGGCAAACTAAGAACCCTTGATAAATCAGTGCTACATACATACATATGTATGTAACTCAGCTATAGGCTCTGGCCAAAAAAGTGAAAAAGTCACAAAACTTATATTTTTCTAACCTGCGAAGCGAAAAAGTAAACAAAATTAATTAACAAACGAATTCTCCCAACTCTAACTGTATATTCTATAATTGAATTGAAGGTTATTGTCAAGGTCACTGTATTTGAATGACAGTGTTTGTTTACCGTAAAATACGACACCATATGGCGATGTATAATTATAATGCAATCACTTGTTTCATTCGCGAAACCATTGAAAGTATAAAATATAATTTCATTGAATAAGAAGTCGTATGTATGCTAAGTCCGATGCGTTTTTGGATGACATCGGAGTCAATAATAATGTAAATAATACGTATATGTATACAATACTTGTGTACATAATATAAATAAGTTAGACGTGAGACAGAGACACGCTAATAATAGTGAAAAATAGTTGAATAAAAAAGTTTGTAAACACCGTGACGAAAATTTTAACATAACAATTGCCCAAATATTTTCAAATGTGGGATTATCAAGACAATATTATTTGTACTAAAAATTAAAGGAGGGTGTATGAAAACTAAACCAGGGTAGATTTCAAAACTAAAACATTTACTATAAGTCGAGGTACTCAATACAATATAACTGAACCATCATTCAATCATGCGTAACCCGTACTGGTCTCCTGTCTCCTTCTCCATCAGAGCCCCTTTTGTTTTCGAGTTGGGCTGTCGATGTTATGACTACTGCTAGTCGCGTCTCATATTCGCGATTCGGGGTGATGTCATCGGGCCAGAGCAGCACCGATTGCTTACAAAATATTATTTATATTTGTAGTAAGGTAAGTTAGTTTCATAACAATATTTTGACGTTGAAAATATCTGGCTTCTTTCTATACCGTTACTTATGGGGCATTCTGTATACAGTTTTCTCGAAAACCTCGTTGAATGGCATCTTAACCGCTTTAACTTAATTTACATTGATACTGACGAATTGACATCCTTTTGTCCTCATTAACCTCCTACTCATCCTTGGACTCCTTTTGTGTCCTTAACCTCCTTGATCTCCCTGCCTCGTTAAATCTCATTATCCTCCCCTTGTCGTCCTTTAGACCTATTTAACCCCTGTTTGTCCTCATGTCTTTCCTTATCTACTTATCCTTGTCCCGTATGACCAATTCACCTTCTTGTCACTTGTTATCCACTTTGAACTTCTTGATGTGAAATTGAATTTGACCTCCTTGACCTTGAATAATTTTATTTCTTTAACATGGAAGTAAAAAGTATCACAGTATACTTAGTTATATTTAATTTTTTCTCACCTCAAAAACCTATAAAACGATACGTCACATGAATATTATTGATTAATATTTTTAATAAGTTTCTTATATCTTATATTTTATTATCGTGTACACAAAAAAGACACAGACAGACCCACAGACAGAAAATAATTTTTCGCTTAAACATAAAATTTCGACGTTTCAGAACATTTTAGGCCTATTTAGAAAAAAAAAATTTTAATTCACGAAGACTATTTGAATTTTCCGACCTCAATAAAACGACACGTCACATAAACATATGTTGTAGATGTGTTGTACAAATTTGAAGAGCATCGTTTGCGAAATAATTATAGACAGGGAAAAAAGTGTTACCCCCCTTTATCCCTCAATCGCTCAACCGATTAAGCTCAAAATCTAATCAGCTTATGACCTCATAATGTACCCCCCTTTATTCACTAATCGCTCAACTAATTAAGGTCAAAATCTAATCAGCCCCAGACCTTGTCATGGTATATAAGTGTTTCAAACTTCAAGTCGATATCTTACCGCATTTTCAAGTTATTGTGTACATAAAAGTGGTTTATAGATAGAAAGTTTTATCGACGTTTCAGGACATCTTAGCCTTATTTAGCCAATTTTTCTTTTTAATTTTCATGATCACTATACATCCGCACTACGTGGTTGTAGAAATAATACTAAATATGTCCTCCTAAATAAAACTTCCAATTTTAAAATCGTTGATCTTCTATAAATTGTTTCATTCATACAGATACGTATGTACATATATGTATGTATGCATATCCTATACCGAATTAAAGAGAATGCAGTTAGCATTAAATTATTTCTTTTAATTTATTGAACTATGTATAAACCCAGAAATATTTGCAACGAACTAATTTTCAACCTCTTAAGTTTCAACACAAAAGTAAAAACATTTTGTATACTTTATTACACTTTAGTTGTAACTTATTACATTTTAAACAACATATTACACTAAATATGCAAAAGTATACATGCATGATTAAAATGTACTTAGACTTTTTATACAATTAAATGAAAACAAAATAATTGTTTAATTAGTACTAATCACGTAATGAAAAAAACAATTGCCCATGAACAAATATGAGCATTGTCATTATCGGTATTAACCACACGAAAATTAACAATGTGGCTTTTTTATCAATAGTGTCAACGCAAAGTGTAAGGTCACTGCAATTAAATAAATACTCGGAGGTATTCGTTAAATAAATAATAATATAATTAAATAAATATCGAAAAAGACATACGTCAACGAATGTCAAAAGAGCGGTGATTACTTTTTCACTTTCATTAGTAAAATTCCATAAATAATTGTTTTTTTTTCTACGTTTTACGTATTACCTTTACTACAATAGGTACCTACGATATGTTTGATGTAATTCAAGGCTCTATTCCTTAAACAATGTGTTCAGTTAGTACCTTTGAAGTTGAATAACAATGTCGAGTAAAAAGCAAATATTTAATTACGTGAAGTAAGTATAAACTGAAAGCCGAAATTCAGAATAATTGTTTAAAAAACAGTTTAATTGGCTCATAACACAAACGCGATGTAATGTGTAACTAATTACTCTTTTGTCATTAAATTTCCCTAAATTCAAGAAGATAAAGCATATTTTAACATTTATATGTACCAGTACATTTTAGAATCTATGTGCATAATATAACGATCAAGCAAAAACCGGGTCGTCGACTTTTCCTTAAAATTTCACTTATGTCATGTATGTTGTCAACTTCTTGACCATTTAAACAGTCCTTCCTGTGCCGTACATATAAAATCAACACCGCAGCATCTGGTTCACGATGATGGTTTATCCTTTCAGTATAGAAAAATCATCATGTATCCTTCATAAATCTGTCAGTTTACTACGTTTATTTTTTCTACGTTTTACCTATTACCTTTACTACAATAGGTACCTACCATATGTTCGATGTACTTCAAGGCTCTATTTCTTAAACAATGTGTTCAGTTAGTACCTTTGAAGTTGAATAAGAATGTCGAGTAAAAAGCAAATGAATTAATTAGTTACGTGAAGTAAGTATAAACTGAAAGCCGAAATTCAGAATAATAGTTTAAAAAACAGTTTAATCTTGGCTCATAACACAAACGCGATGTAATGTGTAACTAATTACTCTTTTGTCATTAAAGTTCCCTAAATTCAAGTAGATAAAGCATATTTTAACATTTGTATGTACCAGTACATTTTAGAATCTATATGCATAATACAACGATCAAGAAAAAACCGGGTCGTCGACTTTTCCTTAAAATTTCACTTATGTTATTAAGTATGTTGTCAACTTCTTAACCATTTAAACAGTCCTTCCTGTGCCGTACATATAAAATCAACACCGCAGCATCTGGTTCACGATGGTCGTTTCTCCTTTCAGTATAGAAAATCCTTCAAAATACCGATCATGTATCCTTCAAATATCTGTCAGTACCTCACAAAGACAATATTCTCAGAAAACAGAAGACAATATTCTACAGAAAACAAATACACATCACCGTTCGCAACAAAAGGAATCATTAATCCACACTTAACAGTAAAAAGAACCGTGATCATGAGTGACGCAACTAGTTTACCTTCGAAATGATGGCATGCCTACCAAGATTATCACCTGCAATAAGCATTAGTAAAAAATGGCTACACACCTCAAGACAGAGTAATAGTCTATCGCCCCACCCAAATTACACAAGGTAAAAAAGAAAGTCCATACTTCACATGCAGTTCTACCCCATATGGCAAGTGTGACAGACTGAGCAAAACGCTCAAACGAAACGTACCTACCATTGAACCGAATTACGAAACAGTACAAAGAAATGAACAAGTACTACCGCCAAACAAAAACATTCACCTAAAATCATGAACTAAAGGATTATATAAATCGAAAATGTTTTATAATTACGGAAAATACTACGCAAGTCAAACCGGACGAAATATGTAATGCAGAATTAAAGAACACCAAGAGAGTGAATAATTTTGAAGTTATAAAGGTGTTGGTCAGAAGTAGGTGATACTTATTCTACTGTAAGATAATTATATTAATAACTTCAACAGCGAGAAAGGATCCACACAAATATTTTCAAAGAAGTGCAGACGACTAATGAACCGCAACCTGAATAAATATAAAATTAGAAACAAGAGACAATACCATCAGTCTTTAAAAAATCATTTTCAAAAAGCTAATGGCATAAGCACCAAACCAATAAGGAATAATCGACGACCAGAGCATCAAAGGGAAAAAGTTTATAGAATTGACATGACCGTGAAAACCTGCGTATTAAGATGAGTTAGAATTGTAACAGATTTTCCAAACTTTTACCAACAGTTGACTTGTATGGTTCCTATAAAATATATCATAGGAATCGGATTTCCATTGTATTATCGGATTGTATTATAGGATTCGGATTTCCATTCGGAACTACATTGTATTACCCTGAAAACTGCCAGCTTAAGGCGCCGCCAGTCTCACTCCTCCACCAAAATATGTCACAATAAACTTTACCATACACACATGGTACTTAATACCGTTTCATCATAAAGCTACTCAGGTATATAAATGTTTTAGAAAATTCTGTACTTCTTTATTACCGATATATGAATCGTAGAATATACTCATCAGTGCGTTTTGCAAGACAGACAAACTCATGTCTCTAATTATGTGCAAATACAAATTCTGACTTAATTAAGCTTATATCAGTCAGTAGCTAGGAAAAGGAGTAGCATTTCATTTTTTTGTAGAACTTTGTAGTGAATATAAGATTATTTGATTTTTCATACAAAATTATTTAAATTACATTAAGTCATCAATCAGATTTTTGATTACCTAAATGTAAATTAAAACTATATTAGTTTCCTCATCCAAACAGGAAGGAGTCCGAGAAACGAATCTAGTGGAACGGCTCTTACCCAAATATACACGAGACAATTTTTTATAGGATCAGACCCAGACCCACAACGGATCATATTTATAAACGTATTTGAGAATTTCAAAACTTAGTAACGGAAATTCTTGAGCCACCGAACCGATTTTAACCATATGGAGTATGTGGGCGTTTAAACGCCCGTGTTTTATTGTGTTTATTATATTTAATTCGAAAGAAGCTGAGTTTCTCGTATAAAGTAGAGCTAACAGCAATTTAAAAATGAACAAAGTGAACAAAGAGAACAAACTGGACAAAGTGAACAAAGTGAGCAAAGTGAACAAAGTGAACGGTGAACAAAGTGAATAAAGTGAACAAAGTGAACAAAGTGAACAAAGTGAACAAAGTAAACAAATTGAACAAGGCATGGACAGGTTTGCGAACAATTCACAATGAGGATGCAACACAGTGAAATGTAACACAAACTGAAAATAATTTCTAATCTCTATTGTAGAATATTTAGTTATTCTTGATTCTTGATCTTAGTTATTCGCGTGTTAAATAAATGGGTTTGTTTGGACCCGTGGCGAATGGGTCCTTAAAGATTTTCAAAATTACTTCATTTCGAATAAAGGATGTTTAAGCTAAGTCACATCGGGCAAGTACAAGGTTGGAGTGGCCGCCAAGCGTCGGTAGACCTAAGCCAGAGTCGAACTATGAATAAAATTCGCGTGGCGGTTACGACAGACGAGATAAATTATACCGGGAAAACTAGTATGTAAGTGATATGGAAATGGCGAGGGAAATCTCTAGTGTAGTACACGAAGATTTTTTTAAAGGTTTTCCCTCTACAGAATGAGACAGTGAGATGTGCGAACCAGTCAATGATATTTGTTGTACAAAAAATTGTACATTCGACTTTTCTAAGAATGTGTTAACACGAATATTTTCAATTTACCAATCCAATTCTCCCCATCCCATACACAAAATTTTAGCTACGCTCATAAATCTGTCATTTCAAAATATGTAATTATCGTTAATGGAATCTTTACGTATCATAGGCCAATTAAAAAAACAGCAACATATAGTTTCTGATAAAACAAGTGTCATTGTGAAAGAAAAGTTGGAAACTCTTTTAATAAATAATACAGGTTTGGAACAACTAAGGAATGTTGACACCAACTCAGCATTTAGAGATCCGTTAACTGAATTTAAAGAAGATTTTGCATATACGCGAGTATTACTTCGATAGATGTTGAACGTTCTGTTTCATTATATAAGAACATAAAAATGTTATAATGAACGTTATATATAACATTATATAAGTTAACTTATATAATGAACTTTAATCAGAAAAATTTTACTGTGTCCAATCTCCATTCCGAGCTAGCCCTCGTTATTTAACAATTTTCGAAAATTTGACCTTCATTCGACCTTGCCATGATCTTGTTGACAATTACCATTTTGGCCGTAAAATTTGCGCTCTTTTCAAATCCGGGGTCAAAAGTAGATGTTTCCGTTTAAAAAACACTTTGACCTTGAAATGCCCTTGAAAATCAGGTTATCTTAAGGTTAAATCAGGTGATTAAGGTTAATCAGGTTAAGCTTAATTATCAGCTACTACGTCCGGACTTTAATAATAATAATGAAAGAAAAATAGTGGTTACAAAAGAAATGCTAATTTCCCATAATCCTTACCTTTATAATTCATATGATATTCTGCGTTACAGATTATACAGGCAATATTGCTTTCATCATTTTTGTTTCTGTAGCCTTACCCATTCGATACACTTTCTTCTTGCAATGGAGCTAAATACTCCACAACCTCACAAACTTTCCACATCTGTGATTCATGGCATGTGTAACTTTTGATGGGTTAAAGTTTAAGGTACTTTAACGTTTTGATTGAACCTTAAAAAATGTTGTCACTTCGCTTCATTCTACATTCTACGCTAAACGCTACGCTATATTCTACGCTAACATAGTTGATGTAATGTCTGGGTGTAAAATTTACAGAGTAGTTGTCATTACTACCAGAGTTACTGATTTCATAAAACCAGAAACATTTCCACAATAGTTAAAACAATTTCGAAGAGAAGTACCCTACAAACTACTAGTCTGATTGTAACTTTCACTTTGTAACATACACGTTGACAGGTATCGCAATATCAGTATAGATCTGTCAAGTTCTTAAGTTTTGATTATTGCATAATACATAATTAAAAAAATAAACATTAACATACAACAATGAACCAGAATAAAATTATAAAAACTAAATGAGTGATGTGTCCACGTTGTACTTGCAAACATGTTCTCATTCTTCTTTTCACAGAATCGAAAACATTGGTTGGAGCATATGGGGGATTATTAATCTCCTGAAATTTATTTGTATTTCTAGTTACGGACTAGATCTTCTAAATTTTCGGAAGATGGCAGCACCATGATGGCTTAACTGCATATTACGTTTAATGATTCTTCAAAAAAAATGTAAATTATCGTTTAGTTCTTCAAAAAAAATTTAAATTAGGAGTAGTTACGTGAATTGATGCGTCATCCCGCTGAAAGCAGCCTTGTTGCATCTCTGCATCGTTTAATTCGTTCACAATATTTTCTTAAATGTCGTTACGGTATCGCGCCGAACTAAGACTCTCAAAAAAATCGATTCAATTAACTTTATTTTCGATATGGCCGCCCACACACTTTCTGAGAATGCAGAAGTTTTCCCTATAAAGCAATATGGATTTTTAGAGCTTCACATTCTTATTTGTTGAGAATTCACATTACCTAAAAGATAAAACTATACCTCGTCAGTAAAACAGGTTTTTTAAAGGTTTTCATTACTATGCAAATTACCCATAAATCACTCTGAAAATTGCATTCGCTGCACACGTTAATCGACGGTAAACGTTCAAAGAGTAACAACTGAAGACATCATTTCCACGGCATTCTTTGAGAACGTTTTTTTATCTTACGATGTGTTGGGCAGTAGGCGGGATCAAATAAAATGAAATTTTAATTGCCTATATAGAAAAACTAGAACTTCCATCTTCATCATATATTTAACAGTTTACATACCTCGTGGTCGAAAAATTCCGGAGAGGCTGAAAATTTTAGAAAATATGGATTAAATCGAAAACAGAAAAAAATACCGGTCTAATATTTTATTGGATTTTACCAAACTCAGCTAAAATTAACTCCCACCTCTAAAGGGGTGGGGCGGGGGTAACATTAAAATTTCAAATAGGAACCCGGATTTATATTGCATTTTTAGTTTCCATAAGCAAAGGACAATTTAATAATTATAACAAAATTAAATTTTTTTCAATTATTAGGTGCAGCATTTCAAAAGTTATGCTGATTTTTATTCTTAACAATGTCAGTTGTTACAAACGTCCGATTATCTTTGAATATCGCATTAAAATGAAAATGGGCTCGAACTGATAATGACCTTCTTTCTCTTGGCAAAGTGTAAATCGATGGTAAACTTGTTCGGATACTTTGAAATACGTCTGGTCAAGCAAGAATGAGCAAGTCGAAGATCAAATGCATGCTGATTTGCTTTTTGATAGCCAGGGAATTGTCCACAAAGAGTTTGTGCCTCTAGGCCAAACAGTAAATCAACACTTTTACAGAAACGTTCTTGAAAAACTTCGAAAAAGGATCATGCGTGTGAGATCAAACATCAAGAACTACTGGATGTTGCATCACGACAATGCGCCTTGTCACACAGACATTTCAATAAACGAGTTTTTAGCCAGTAAAAACATTCATGTGGCTCATCAACCTCCTTATTCGACTGACTTGAGCCTTTGTGACGTTTTTCTCTTCCCCGGAAGATCTAAAAATCACCTTAAAGGAAGTCATTTTTTTCATAATCACCGAGTAAATACAATTTTGTTATACTTATGATTTTTGCAAAATTCTTATTTTCCTTAAAGATACAACTATTGTAAAACCTCATTGAAATGTTGTGATGAAATAAAAATTAAAATTTCCATAACTTTTACAGATCTCAAAATTTCGAGAAAATCATAAGTAAAAAAAAATTGTATTCACTCGGTGATTATGAAAAAAAAATATTTCGCAAATATTTTGTAAGCCGCTTCCAAAATCTGCCCGGAGGCAGCCATTTTTGGAAAAATAATTTCGCAAGTTTTCCCTGAAGATTTTTTGGAATTTGAAACACCCTAAATTATGGTGTGGGTCTCATGTCCTTACGAAAATATGAGCATTTTAAATTCCACCGACCGCCACTGCTGTAGATAGATAAATTATAAGCATGTGAACATATAGGTACCTAATAATTATAACTGCAATTACTTTAATGTTCTTACTAATGAGTAACATTAGTAAACGATTAGATTAGTAGGACATTAGATTACCATTTCTATACCCCTTCAATACGCAAAAATAAGGAATGCATCAATTTCTAGATCGTCGCCTCAACCAAGATATTCAATGTCTCCATCAAGTTGCTCAACACCTCAACCAAGCTGCTCAAAAGATCAACCTAATTCTTCAGCAGATCAATTAGGCCGCTTAGCACCCACAGCTGATGTTGAAAGTTCACGTGAGACATCTTTTCATGAAATAACTCCACTTCCAAAGAAAGCTTATTCTGAGAAGGGCCTAAAACAGAATCGCAAAAAGCAGAGATCCGAAATTCTCACAGCGACGTCATGAAAGGAGCAGTTAGAAATTGCCGAGTTGAAGAGAAAATGAAAGGAAGAAAATGGAAGCGACATCCAAGAACATAAAAGGAAAGTCTGAGGTGGTGAAGGCTAAAACAAGAGTCAAACGATTAAAAGGAAATCAGTAGAAACTTCAAGCGAGAGTGATGTTAGTCAATCTGATATTTGCAATGATGACGAACTGGACGATGCTGAAAATATCGAAGGTGATGAAATATGTATTATTTGTCGGGAATATGGTAAATACGAAGAATTGTATGGTTGCGTTTCCTGTGGGCGCTGGGCCCATAAGTTATATGGACCGAATATGATACTCCTAAAGACTATATTTGTGACTACTGTCCATGTTTGCAGCACTGTCCATATTGAGTATTTACTAGACCCCACATTTTTCTATTTTGTAATATTTTCAAGCTGAAGGATTTTTACATTATTTTGTTAAGTCTATTTATGTTTATATGCCAAATCTACTGCTTTTGTTACCTTTTGTATACCTAATTTATAAGTGTACGGTAATACCCGCAATGGAGGGTAATGCCGCAAATTAAGTGTTTTTTTAAATACATATATATTTTTACATTCCTCGCTTATTATCAATTTGTTTAGTTATAACGGATATCACTACAGTGAACAATAGACTACGCCCACACCAAATTTTGAAGCTATATCTTCCCAGTTGTATCTGTAATTAATTTTAATGCTTAGGTGTACGCCAATATAATAATGCTTAGGTTTACGCCACTATAGACGTTAAAATAATATGACGGACCTTAGAAGCTTTCCATGCAGTAAGTGCCAATTTTATTTTTCAGCAAAGAAAATCATTCAGTTTCCGACTGATATTTTATATTCCGAAAGTCATTTATTGTGACCCATATTTCAAAATACCTTAGGTCAGTGTCCTACTTGTGTTTCAAGAGTTGTTTTCAAAAAAATAAATTCACGGAGGTGTGTATAAACACTATTGTATTTCTGAATACCTAATGTTTTGGTAATAGAAAAAAATATTTTTTATCTTGTTCTACATGACATATGTAAGTTATTGTTTTTTCATATTTATTTTGCGACTTAATTTTATTCATACCTCAATAATTTCAGTTGAATTATAAATAGTTTTATTTAGATAGTAGGTAACATTTAAGAATAATTACTTATTCAAAATTTACAGGAAAACAGGGCCACGTGTTTTGTAAATCAGTATTCACAAAGTTGTCAGCTTGCCATCGTACTTGCCACTCAAATATTTTTTATTTGTCGTATAAAAAACACGTGAAATATAAATATTAGAACTTACTACTGTAACATTATTATTTTCTCTAGGAAGTATTTCCCTGAATTAATTTAGAGCTTCCATTAAAAATAAGACTGAAAATAAAGACAAATGAAAATAGTTAAATATAATTTGTCGTTTTATAAATTGTTTTAATACAAAAATAATAATAAGAACTGACGTCAGTAAAGTATTTACAGAAAATCCAGTGTTTTTGTAAAATTTTCATCAAAGCCATTAACTATTTATTTCACGTATCGCGATAATCACAAAACAACATCTACCCGTTATTAATACCATCAACGGTAATTGTAGTGTCAATAATCTGCAAATTATCTTTCTTAAAGTGAATCATTCTCATAACACAACACAACACCATCAACAGATACGAGTATTGTCACGTGTAAGTTAATACTACGTATTTTATAAATAAATATAAATAATCTCACATATAATGAAAATGTTATTTAGAGGAGCTAAATACGATTTATTAAAGAACAAACTTTTACACACTAGCAACTGAAACATAACAATCATAATTCACAAGAATTCACAAATATAAAATAATGTTGAACAAATTTGCGATCGGAATGTATATTGAAGGCCGGTATCTGAGTATTTAAGTACAAAACTAGAGGGTGTCTGACAGCCATTCGCTTTAATAAAAATATGTAAGCTATCTAGGCAAAAAGGCATGCTTTCTACTAATTTTGATAAAGTCAGATGATCGTTGCCTCCCCTAATATGCTTCAAGGTAGTTGCATAGACAAAACAATAAAGGTTGGCTTCGAGATTCGGCAGTATTTCGATCTCACTAACTCCAAAGGGGTTCGATGGAGTTTAAGGGGAGGCCAAGATAGTAAATCAATTTTGTTGCTGACAATATTGTCGATAATACTGAATAGAGACCTTCGAAGAGTGCTTTAATTGATGGAAAAAACAGTCTTACTTGTTTCCGCCGAACCATACAACCTCTGTATGACTGTTTGAGTTACTAAGGTCACACAGACATCGTGTGGTTTGTCGGAAACAAGGAGAGAAGTTTTTTCCCCTCAATTGTTAAAACGATAGTCAAGCACGTAAGTGGGTCGATTCTTGTATGGGTGTGTCTGGGGGCATCAAAAGTTGGAAAAACGTAATGTTGTTATTATAAAAGATAACCTGCAACAATCCATCCAGAAACTTGGATTTACCTTGGTCTTCCCAGATTCCCTATTTAAACTCCATGAAACCACTTTGGAGTCATTGAGGTAGAAATGTTCTAGGATCAGAAAGAAAATCTAAACCAGCCTTTACTGCAGTGCATATGCTGCTTGAAACATATTTGGGAAGGCATTGATCAGATGACTTTACAAAATTAGAAGAAATACCTATTTGCCTACAGATAGCCTACAGACTGTTATTAAAGCGAATGGTTATCACATGTCACACGCTCTACTAAATAAGATTAAATAAAATGCAATATTGAAATGTGACAAGCACTCTTCATACGCATTAAAATGTAAGCTGATAACCGAAATGTATTTCAAGTCTTGATCCCCAGGTTGTTGAACTTTAATTCTCGTAATCTTTTTTCTATCCTGTTGTCACCAGCAAGAGATGACATAAAACCGGCACTAGTGTTCCGAGCGTTTCATTACTATATTGCCATCCGTAATTGGTTAATAAAATATAACTGCATTTTAAAGTGTTAATGTAACATAAAATGTGTATAATATAATATGTTTATAACTAGTTGGATTATTAAGGTTGACAGAAACGGAACGCGTCATAAGTATAAAACACGAAAATAACTAGTGTAGTAATGTAAGATTAGTGACCTGTTTGTATATAGCTATAGTTAACTAGTGAGATGAGATCATAAATACTTCCAAAAAAAAAAAACTATTTTTCATTTAGTCGACGTTTCGCAAAATTTATTTATATTACACTAGTTAACTATAGATAACAAGTATCCTTTCGCAAGTTTGCTATATTTTATTATGAAATTATATCACACTCAACTCAACGTATTACATATAACGGATATTGTACAAAAGCTCCAGCTGTCACAGGACTCCTGTAATCAAAACAAATTGCGGCAACCCCCATCACATGCTACACGAATTGCCTATGTGTTGCATTGCCGTATGTCAACTTTATTAATTGAGGGGTATAGATGCAAAACTCACATTATCCACTTTCAAAAATTTTTCAGGAAGAAGGAATAACTGATTTCTCACTTTTCAAGTGACTTAAGGCTCCGAATTTTTTGGTATTTGTATTAGAACTTTAAATTTGCTTTTCAATTGGTGAAATAACAGCGCAACAATTTTTGACTCCAAGAAAGTGAATTGAAATTTGGATAATGTGAGTTTTGATCCAACTTTTTGGATAATGATAGTTTTACTCCAAATTATTAAAAAAAGGGGGCTAAGAAAAGGAACTTGGAAACAAACTCAATGGTATATCGGAATAACACGGAACCAACCATCTAGGAAAGCAAAACAAGAAGAGAAGCAAAACTCACATTCTCCTTAGGCAGTCGGCCATATTGGTTTATCGCTTTAAGCTTTATCATTGGTGGATAATGGATAATGTGAGTTTTGGCAACTTCAGATCGTAGGAGAATGTGACTTTTGAACCAATTCACAGATTCCACAATTTAAAATAAATACGAAAATTTGAGTTTTGTACCACTTCTAAACTTTAAAATGGATCACCACATGACAAGACGTTCATCGTTCAACACGATGAACAAGATAGCGCCACTAACTCTATTTCGAAAAAATTATGGATAATGTGAGTTTTGCATCTGTACCCCTATTATATATTTTTTATTATAAAAATTGCGCTTGCCTAGTATAATTACATACATTAGTAAACGTCCTTTGATAGAATAAAACCCGTAACAAACTTCAAAGTGTCATCAGTCGCCACCTAAGCAGATGGTTTTTTTCGTGTTTGACATCGAGTTATCGTTATCAGAATTTTCAACAATATAATCTATATGTGATAACAAAAGATTAGTTCAATATTAAGACATTAATTAAGGTATTCACTATTTCAAAATTAGAAATTATCTTCATTTATGCACTGCAATCTCTGTTCGTGATTACAAGAAAAAAATTGTTTTTTATACTTTATATCATTAAAAAAAACGATATCAACTATTATCTACCCAATATTAACACCATTAACGGTAATTATTGTAGTGTCAACAATCTGTAAATTGTATTTCTTAAAGTGAAGCTGACACTTCTTCAGATGTGTTATTCTCATAATACCACGCCATCAACAGATACAAGAGTGTTGTCTCCTACTTCTGTCTACCTACCTTGTACCGACTTCTAAAGAATAAATAAAATCCAATACCGACATGTGACAACCACTCTTCATACTTCATACGTATTAAAATGTAAGCTTACAATCGAAAGTTATTTCAAGTCTCGATCAGGTTGTTGAATTTTAATTCTCATAATTTGTTTCTAGCCTGTTGACACCACCAAGCAAAGTTGCCAGATCGATTTTTACAATTCCCCCCAACCAAAGTTAGAAATTCCCCCAAAAATGACACTTTTCAAATAAAATCCCCCAAATCATTTGAAATGTATTATATTATTATAGATTTATATAATATATTATTATTATATTACTGTTTCTGAAAATATTTCTGCAACTTCTTCATTCTCAATATTAGAACAGTGGTATCCACTTAAAATACATTTTGGTATTAATAAAGATAGTGAAAGGTACTATGTGGTTGATCAAAAACAAATCAAATTTGTTATATTTTATCTTTTTAAGCTGGGCATTAAAAAAAGCATTCATGTAAATAAACTCTTTTAGTCAGAGAATGCGGATCCACTAAAATTGTTTACCGCATAAATAAAAGATTTATATGTCACTGTTTACACAGCATACTAACGGAAAAATAAGGTTATGCTTCAGAATGGACCTCAAACTTGCCAAATGTTGAAATAAGGTAAACATTGCATTGTATTGCAGTAGGTATTCGTTCACTAATAAGGACAAGCAATCCTTATTTGCGGATCAAACTGCGCATGCGTAGATGTCAATATAACGCCTACCATAATACTGCTTATCTTTATTTTGCGTCCAAAAAACTCTCTGTTATCCCTCAAAAAATACTCCCAAGATACAATTTACCCCCAAACAAAGTTTACCCCCAAAAAATCCTCCAAGCATAGTAAAATACCCCAATTTTGGGGGAAAACCCCCAATCTGGCAACACTGCCACCAAGACGTGACATTTAAAACCTACGCTACTGTTCCGAGCGTATTATTACATAGTATGCTGCTAGCATCCGTAATTGGTTAATCATTTTAATTGCATTTTAAAGTTTTGGTGAAAACCACAAAAATATAATGTAAAATATGTACCTATAATATAATATTTTTTATGACTTATTTGATTATGTGTATTTTTTATTACCAAAATTGCGCTTGACTAATATAATCATGAATAATTAGTAAATATATTCTTTATTAGAATAGAAACTGTAACACATATTTTTTAAGCATGAAACCTTAGATACCGATTTTATTGACATTTATTTAAATGTAATATTAATTAATTATAATTAGTTTTTAATGCTAAGACCAAAAATTTATTGTTTATTGCTTTCATAAATAAGTAGTTACGACTACTTTATCAATAAATTTAGACCAAAGTATGAGACAGTTAACTTTTACATATCAGCAATTGTTATTTTATCACAATAATATCTGATTCACAGATAAGATGGCATGCACATAAGTATCTCAAGGAAATATTTAAATACGAAAACTATTAAATGTTATATATCTAATAAAAGGGATATACAGGGTGGGGAAAAAGTATGGAAACACCTAGAAATTCGGCGGAATTGGTTACAAAATGAAAAATCAAGGTCGTACGCCATGATAACTTTCAACGAGGAGTCCAATGGTGACGTTGGATTTAACCTTGAACCTCAAGGTCATTTGAGGGTCAACTTTGTTTTTTGCAATAGCAACCCACATTTTTGATGCCACAATCGAAAAGAGCGGGAAATTTCACGTTCAGATATGTATTCAGATCTGAGTTCAAGGTGACCTCTATGGGTTGGACAGAGGTCAAACTACTGTAATATTGAAACTCGTGGGAATCAGTAAAAATAATTAAAAATTAAGATCCTACCCTGAGGTAACTTACCTGAGGTAATTACAAAAGCTTGACCTCTGTCTAACCCATAGAGGTCACCTTGAATTGAGTTCTGAATACATATCTGAACGTGAAATGTCCCGCTCTTTTCGATTGCGCATCAAAAATGTGGAATGCCATTAAAACAACAAAGTTGACTTTCAAATGACCTTGATACTGAGGTTCAAGGTCAAATCCAAGGTAACCATTGGACTCTTCGTTGAAAGTCTCGATGGAGGACCTTCATTTTTCGTTTTGTAACCAATTTCGCGGAATTCCTAGGTATTTCCATACTTTTTCCCCACCCTGAATAATAAATTCATAATGCTGGCAAATTGTATATATTTTACCATTAAAACTGGATTTGTTAAAATCTACTAATGTAATTTACAACTCCTTTCAATTCAGTTATTTCTAATAAAAAGTACTTTTTGAAAACAAACATTTTTGGACGCGTCCAAAGTTGGAATTATCTCCTAAATTATAAATCGCCAATATATCTTAAATCCCGCTTGTTTAGTTTTTAGTAAAGAAGTTTAGTAAGAAACATACATTGTTGGCGTATTCAAACTAGCAACAAACGGGAATTTTTTTCTGTTGTAGGAAAATATTCGCGATATTCAACGCAAGCAAATTTGATAATTCGACTGCAATGTTGTTCAGATGTACTTCCAGGTAAAACAAACTTAGATATCAAATACATTTTCATTATGTGCATTCCAACCCAGTTGCATGGATTTGAATTTCGATATTCGGTTCAGTTTTCCAAAACGGGGGAAACCATCGCTCAATTCTCTATTGTTTAATTTCCAAATTCGATATTTCATTTTAACCCTTTCAGTGCGCATGACGCACATGTGAGGCAAAGCGATTGTGAGGATTCTGACTTGCTGCGTCGCTTTGCAGCGAAATCAAATGACTCTCAATTTTCTAGATAGAAATTGCTCAGATTTCCTTTTAATGATTTTTTTCGGTGCGAAAACCATTCGAAACTTTTTCGAAATATTCGATTTGTTTTGAGAATTTTCAGATTTTTTTAATCCAATTCAGCTTAAAAGTGTTTCTTTGTTCATGCGATATGTCCTGATTAATACTTATTTATCATTTTCGATTTGAGTTCCGAAAATCCTATGAGCAAGATTTTCTTGTAGTTTGTCCTGTAGTATCAAAACTGACAAGGTTCGACAATGTTTCGATCAAACTAAAATCGATAAGAATGTACGGCATCAAAATCTGAGAAATTTCTATATGGGTATTATAAAAATCTTTCAAATGAATCATCATTTGTCCAAATCAGATAATTGATTTTCGACCATTCACATTATTTGTATACAGCAGTGGCGGTGCGTGATATTTCAGTTAGCCATATCTTGAAAACGACGCATGGGACCCACTTCACTTTTTTAGGTGATGACTATACACCTCTTACAGAAAGGATTTTTTAGTGAAAAAACCGTCAGTAAAGTTTGCGAAAAAAATTTCAAAAAACACTGGAGCACTCCCTGGGTTCTCAGTAACGCTCTGTGGTATTTGATTTTTTTTTCATAATCTAGAAACAAATATAAGGAGACGTTTTTCGATTTGTTACAAAATATTTTTTGTTTCAAAAAGTTATGGCCATTTTAATTTTGGGAAACAAAATGTTCCTATAAAATTTAAATTAAAATGGCCATAACTTTTTGAAAAAAAAATATTTTGCAACAAATCGAAAAACGTCTCCTTATATTTGTTTCTAGATTATGAAAAAAATATACTGCAAATATCCCACAGAGCGTTACTGAGAACCCAGGGAGTGCTCCAGTGTTTTTGAAAATTTTTTCGCAAACTTTGCTGACGGTTTTTTCACTATAAATCCTTTCTGTAAGAGGTGTATAGTCATCACCTAAAAAGTGAAGTGGGTTCCATGCGTCGTTTTCAAGATATGGCTAACTGAAATATCACGCACCGCCACTGGTATACAGTATTCGAACCAAAACCGAACCAAATGAACCAAAAGTCGTTTAACTCGGTTGGAACGTGGAACAAACTTACCGAATTCGACGTACTTTTTCGCGTGGCATACCGATTTTTCTAATACAGAAAAACCTCCCCAAAATAAAAATAACATGCGAATTGCATTATTTTTATCTTTCAGAATAAAGAACCACGTGATTAATGCTCCAACAAACGATAATATTTGAAATAAATAATTCTAAAAATATTTATAGAACCACTTACTGAGCATCTTCACCACCCTGTTCTGTGACGAGGCGTTCCTCACCATCCTTCTTCGACCCGACTCCGTGGTCGCGTTGCTCGTGGTGGAGACCCGGTGCGCCGTGATGTTCCTCGACTTCCTCAGCTGGATCCATATCAGCACGTACAGTATCGTGATTAGAGTCATCGGCCCTACGAAGAACACGAAAGTCGAGATCTCGAACGCGTGTTCGAAGAAGTGTTTCACCACCGTGCAAGAACTGCTCTGCTTCCCGTCACTGACGTACACCTCGATCCCAAACTGGATGGCCTGGGGTATGGCCAGGGCGAGCGCGACTATCCAGATGGCGATTATGTATCGGAAAGCCCTCGAGGGCTTGGACATCGTGTGCGAGAGAAAGGGGTGGCAAATGGCCAGGTAACGTTCAACGGTAAACGAAGTTATTATGAGGATGCTGGCATTCGCCGAGGTCTCGGCGGCGAACCCCTGGAGGACGCAAAAGGTCTGCCCGAAGACGTAGGTGTCCGGAGACCAGATCCTGTACATTTCGGGTGGCAGACCGGATATCAACAGCACCAAGTCTGAGACCGCTAGACCGAAGAGATAGTAATTGGTAGCGGTACGCATTGGTTTGTTTTTCGCGATAACAAAGCAGGTGCTCACGTTTCCTATGAGTCCGGTGAAGAAGATGACCACGTAGATTATCGTGAACGGCACAACCAGCGAAATCGGATAGAGGTTCACCTCCTCCGAATCCGAAACGTTGCTGCTGGTATTCCAGTTCGAGAGAACACTCAACTGAATTTCTGTCATGTTCATTGCATCACTGAACTCCATTTTTATTGAATTATGTATTTATTTATTTAAAGCGTTTAGAACAAAATCGGCAGTTACGTTTGAGCTCGCACACTACATTTATCATCGTTCTACAATCACCGCGACAAGAGTCACATAACACGCGTAATTACCGGCCCCGCTAAGTGGCGAGTCGAGCTTGTCGGAAGCTCTTGAGTTAATTGTGGCTTCGCGACAGACGCGACTTTATTTCATAATAAACAAGCCGGGCATAAAGGTTACTACTCCGCGGGCGTGAGTATAAAAATGAATTCAAACTGGATCCTTTTGCCGGCTTGTTATTTTCGTTTCGCGCGCTATCTGCCCGTAGCCCCACTCTCGGGCGGACTCTACCTACCACGCTGCGCCCGCTTTTTCTGAGCGACGGAAAGATAATGAAGGAAGCCGATGAAGCGATATTGTAGGCTAATTAATCGTCTGCGCGCTTTTGTGAAACGGCATCGCGAACGAATCGAATCGAGAAATGTACTCGCCCGAGGTTGAAATATTTGAATTATATTTGCAAGTGCATTGCGGTGTTAATGCTTGTATCGCATATTTTCCTGTCTGTAGGTAATATCGGAAATGCAATGCCATGTGTAGGAATGAGTTTTCGGTATTATGTAGTGAAACATTCGCATTTTTTAATAAATATATGCACCACGACTGTGAAGGCATTATTCCAAACACCAGACAAGTCCAAAATATCCAGTTTTCAAGTTGCCGGCACCTTATCTACTTGAAGACAGTTGCTATTTAGTGGTATAATGTATTTCTCCAAGAACCAGACACATCCGACAATACAACACGGAGAAATATGTGTGATTCTACAAAAATTAGACAGGTCCACCCGTTTCCGGCAAAAACCAGATATGTCCCGTTTTTTTTTTAGATATGCGCGTTGTACATTTTGCCCTATTCACTAAACGTGTAACAGCTTAGTATGTGGATGGTTGTTCAGAGAGTACGTACAATTTTTACTGACGTTAATTATCAATTAAGATGGATATTAGCGCGTCTGAAGAAGGAAATATTAAGATAGATAATGATGACAATTCTGATGGCTGTGAAGAGAGCTAAATGACTGTTATATTGGGAACATTTTTTCTAGTAACACGTTAGATATAGAACTTACTTTCGTAGTAACTAATAATAACGTTTGGTAACATTTCATTGACAGTACAACAATAAAAACTAAAATTTAGAACGGTACTAAGTATTCCTTCTGCAAAAACCAGACAAATCCAGTTAATTTTATTTTTTTCCTCAGAATATAGTTGTTTATACTTTTTTTTTCATTATGTATATGAGAAGATATTAGTGGTACCTAACCATATAAAATTTACGATTTTTTTCTATGGGCTAAAAAAAAGTAGGTACTAGTGTTTTTTTTCAGTTTCTGAAAATTACCTTTTTTGGACTTGTCTGGTTTTTGGAATAATGCCTTCAATTGCATCATTTCAAAATTTGACTTTAAATGTGTGCCAAATAAGTTATAATGAGACTTTTCGCTCTTGATATACTGGAAATCAAACTTTGCATTTTTGCATTGTTTTCAATTATTACGAAGTATGTCATATTCTATATGAAAAAACTTTAGAAGTTTGGGAGATTTTTCACTTTACATTAAACATCATGGAGTGGGGACTGAATAAAATATTAAATAAAACATTAAACCCTCCCTGAAAGATGCCAAGCAAAGCGTCGAGAACGTACGTGTTTGTAAACGTCAGTTGTGTTATTATTATTAAACATCATCAAAAAGGTTTGGTAACGAACGAACTTTGTGTTTTAAGTGTTTAATTTTTTTTGACATTTTGTATATTTAAATGAGGCAAACAAAAATACCCTAATTGTCTAATTGTTTGAAATCGCATTAAAATAGGCCCATTTTGAGCAATTTTTTTTAAAGGTAACGAAAATCACGTGACCCCGTTCGAGTATGTTGTTTCTCAGCAATTTTAAAGCACAAGCTTTTAAAAAAATAGTTCAAAGAATTTTTTCCCATAAGCGTACTTTATGAAGGACACTATATGGGTTCTCAAGGTCGCTGATTATGGGATTATGAGGTTTTAAGGGTTATGGCATGGTGGTATTATGGCGTTACATGAGCTATGATACGGTATTGGGTTTATAGGACAGTTGAGTTATGGGATTTGTATATGGGAGTTATGGGAGTGGTTCACGGTAGTAGAATTATGTTACATCAATCAGATGACACTAGATTTTATAGTTTCTGTCATCTGATAAATGAAATCCACGTTTGACCAACAATGTCCAACAATGAAACCATATGAAGAAAACAAATTCAACATCATTACTCTATGCACAAAAAATTGTCAAATAACTTTTGTTTAAAACATTTTTCTATCAGAACTATTAGAAATATATAATCATTACTCCAAATTTTTGTCGGACACTGCGAAAACCTACTAACATAGTTGAAAAACAATAATGAAACTGTATCAAATAGAAAGAATTCAAGTCCATCACTACACGAGTGTGCATATGACAAATAACTTCTGTTTGAACGAAACTATCAGAAAAACCACTGCAAAATATAATTATTCAGTGGCGACGTCAAATTTTGGTGGGTTATCACTAGATCCAAATGAAAGGATATAATAGCAAAAATACTCAAAGGGAACGTACACATTTTTTCAAAAATCTGGCATACCCCCTTAGAAAATCTTAGAAACCATATAAAATAATTGCATTTTTTCTTCTAAACCTGGAAGTAAATACAATTACCTTTTTTGTTCTTGTGTCTTTTTCGAAATTTCGAGATCTGCTAAAGTGTTGGAAGTTAGATTTCCTATTCTTTCAGCATTTCATTTTTGAGATTTTGTAATAGCCGTAATTTAAAAAAATGAAAGTTTTGCAAAAATTATGAGAATAAAAAGTTTATATATGCATACGGCAATTATAAAAAAAAAACACAAATGTTTAACAGCCTATTGCGACAATTTTTTGGGGGTGCCAGATTTAAAAAAATGCAAGATTTATTTTAATTTGTTTTTTGCTATTTTAACCTTTCGTTTGGGTCTAGTAATAACCCCCTAAAGTCTAGTGTGATGCCATGTTTCCATAACGAAAATACGAGAATTTCAAATTCCACCATCAGCCAATGCAACTATTATTCCAGACTTTTGACGGACACTGTATATTCAATACGTAAATACTGTAAATAATGTCATACACGTAAATAATGCCAGTAATGAATAAGGCATTGTCATAACGGATAGGAAATGCACTAGAGTGACTAGAGTTCTAACCCAATATCGCTTTGTACACGGTATGACATTACAAGATAATTGCTTTGGGATTAGTAGAATGGCACGGTATTCCCCTGACATAATCAGACACTATTGTGAACTATGACAAAAATAGGGACGCTGTATGTAACGTCACAAACCTGTAAACATAACGTCACAAAAATATCTTTATTAATTCATATTAAGCTACAACAAAACAGCCATCCCCTCCCTTCATCTGTACAAAAAATACACCGTCAACCAAATGAACATAAATTCAATATTTTGTTTAGCCACATATCAATTAACTTTTTTTAATATTATATTTTAGTCTAAGTTAATATCTCAACAAGTTCTCAAATTATCGTCTATATAAAAAAAGCTTAACCCTTAACCTTTTTTTAAGTCGGTCTCTACAGATTTTTTTTCACTTAAACTTATAATCTCGAAGTTTCAGAATATTTTAGCAGAAAATAAATTTTTCTGCTAAATGGGGAATATAAAACTATTATCTATTACCTATTTTCTGGGAAGTATAAAACCATGTCGTGGCCGAAGAGAAGCCAGTCTTTAAAATAAATACGTGCCGGTCGCGTTGTAAAACGTACACTGATATAAATTCGGATATTGTTGGATATGAATTAACATCAGTGTTAGTTGTTAGTTTATTTCGCTATTGTGTTTCGTCAAATAAATTGTGTTTTAAAAGTGCGTACACACTAAAATGAACCCGAGTTAGACAAAACGTTACAATACTAGAGTTCACTCCACTATGTGAACGTGGAAATAAAAGTAAGGAAGTTCTTTCTAGAATAACTCTTATATTACAAATGCAGACACAACTATCAGCCGTTTCTAAGACTGATTCTATGTATATCTTTAACTACTTCTATTTTTGAAAAGATCTTCTGTAGTATAATTTGCTGTGTCGTTTTACGACACTTAAGAGAATCGTGTTTCCAAACAGCACAAGACGCGCTGAGAAGAACATGTTTCTCAGATTACTGATTTTTAAAGTTGGCATAAACATAACGCGCCAGAGTGGCGTACGTATCATAATATAATACACGAAAGTAACTAGTATCCTTTTAAACGTTAGCCATATGTTAATATGAAATTATAACACACTACTCAACTCCAACGTCGTATTAGTCCAGTTGCCAGGGATTATTCTCATGTATTTTTTGGGGGAGCCTTAATTATTATTGAATCCTATGTATTTTTTCCCGTAGAATACAATGGTGGGGGTCCGTACAGTCAAAAGTGTGAGCTTCATTAGTTATTTAACAATTTATGCAAAAAAAAAACGTGTTTTTTTTTTCAAGTTTTAGCTTATACCTTAGTTCCCTGCCACTTTTTGTATAGCACATACATTTAGAAAGTTGTTCTACTTATATTAAATTACCTAAATTTTAATCTCAACCGGGAGTCGCTAGAGTTTTTTTTATTATTGCAATTAGCGTTAAAAGTTACAAACTCCTTTTATTTTGACATGTTTTTTCTTAACGAATAAAATTCTTAGAGGGCTGAAAATTCTCGGAGAATATACTCTCAGTATTCTAAACAAGTGCTATAAATTTCACGGTGATTAACTTTTCGAATAATTAACCATCAAATTTTTTACAACTCTTAATTAACAATCGCGTTTCTTACAGGAAGCCTCGATTTTGACCGGATAGGGCTAGAAAGATCACAAATCTCTTCAAGTTTATGACTTACAGCCGATTTTATAAGGTTTTATACGCGTCCACCTTTTTATACGCGACGTATGTATATGACGTTGTAGCATTGTGGTATTGAAATTAAGAAATTTCTTACCAAAATATCTTCAGTGCGTTTCAAGACGCGCATTTAAAAAAAATATCCCGCTACGACTTCAGGGAGCGGAGATAATTTTTTAATTCCCAAACCCGTTGTATAATACGTAGAGGGCTGACATTTACAGGGTTTGCAGTTAAAGAGTTAAACTTTCAATAAAAACAATACTGCAAATCTATTGGCCGACTTTAACTGTTAAAAAGCACTGGTTAAAGTTGACGCTACGGCCGCGGTATGCGCTCGGACGCCTGGCGGGACGGAGTGGAGGAAGAGACTGGCTGCCGGGCGCCATAGGTAAAAGAAGAGATAGATGGAACTCTCTAATACAATTAAATGAAACCGTAAAGCGCCATCTCTTGAATTAGTCTCAAACTAATTTTAACTAATATGGCGGATGGCGCTATATTCAAATTTAAATAAAATACAGTTTGCAGTTTACGGTTCAACTGTATTTTAAACCGTTCCTCAAGAAATTATGTCTAAAAATTAAATTTTAAAGATATGCTGTGATGAAAAAGGAGGATATTTGAGATATTGAAACCATTAAATACCAAAATCAATTGTTTTAGATGTAAGATTCCTTTATTCAAAACCACATTTATAAGCATCCACAATCACATTTATACACAAGACACAATCACATTTAAGCATAAATTATTTGAAACTAGCCATTTATATAACTTTATTTACATGAAGTTTCATTTATAACACACATCTGGTACCAGTTCTAGTTCTCCTTCTTTTAATGTACTATTAACTCAACTAATTTCAGTCTCAAATAAGAATATATGATACAATAAACAAATAAAACACAAATAAATTAACAAATGGAAACAAATTAAACACAAAACTACAGAACTTATAACGTAAAACAATACACAGAACATGCGACCACCGGTAACAATAGGTTTGTTTTGGTTTTACTTAAAACCAGTTCAATCGTATCGATTGAACTGGTTCTAAGAAAAAATATTGACGTACAGAAACATAACGCAAATTAAAAATGTTAAACATTTGGGCGCATGGACTGAACTAGTTCTTCCAGACTACCAATCTCTTTTTTTTTAAGAGTACCAACTATACAATACTAACCAAGCTGGTTGCGCCATCTATAGAGTTGGTCTCATACTAAATATCACATTTCAGGTAGGCTCATAAGAGTGAACAGCCCCTGCCGGGCGCGGGCAGTTCAAATCCAACCGAACTCGGGCGGTTCAAATCGATCGCGCTGAAAAAATCTTCATTATCTCGGCATCCTGATATCGTAGCGGGACATTTTTTTCGGCTGTAATTAATATTTTTCAAAATATTAATAAGCGTCATAAACTTGAAGAGATTTGTGATCTTTCTAGCCCTATCCGGTCAAAATCGAGGCTTCCTGTTAAGAAATGGCGCCATTGTTAATTAAGAGTTGTAAAAAAAATTCGATGGTTAACTACTCGAAAAGTTAACAACCGATCACCGTGAAATTTATAGCACTTGTTTAGAATACTGAGAGCATATTCTACGAGAGATTTTCAGCCCTCTAAGAATTTTATTCGTTAAGAAAAAACATGTCAAAATAAAAGGAGTTTTGCAACTTTCAACGCTAATTGCAATAATAAAAAAAAACCCTAGCGACTTCCGGTTGAGCTTAAAATTTAGGTAATTTAATATAAGTAGAAGAAGTTTCTAAATGTATATGCCATACAAAAAGTGCCAGGGAACTGAGGTATAAGCTAAAACGTGAAAAAAACACATTTTTTTGCATAAGTTGTTAAATAACAAATGAAGCTCACACGTTTGACTGTACGGACCCCCGCCATTGTATTCTACGGAAAAAAAATACATAGGATTCAATAATAATTAAGGCTCTGCCAAAAAGTACAAATTTTGGACACTTTTTAATCCCTGGCAACTGGACTGTATAGTAGAGGTTCTATAACAACTCCAGCAGTCACAAGACGACTGCCAAAAAATCAAATTGAGGCAACCCCAATCACATGCTACACGAGTCGCCTATGTATTGCGGTTCCGTATGCCAACTTTACTGATTTTGCACTGCTAGTGTTTTGCACTGCTACTGTATAGAGCAATGAATAGGATATTAATAGGTAGCTATGAAAATATTCCAGGAATATTCATGGAATTTTCATCAGAAGGATTCATAGACAATTATATAGAGACATCCAAAAAAACCGTCATCAACTCTGGATATGAACGAGAGAGATGGAAATAGCGGTCATGTCTAAGCTTTTCGGTTATGTCAAACATTTGACAAGTGACTGTCACAATTTGTAAAATAAACAACGACTGTCATATGATGTGACAGTCTTGACAAGTAAATAAGGTTATAAATTCGATTAAGAATAGACATACGTCTTTTTTTCTCGGTCAACTTTGATGACGTTTTTTTTTTTGATGTCTCTATAGTTTTACATATTAAGAGCATATTCAAAAGAAATAATAAAGGCATTCAACAGCATTTGTAATTAATATAATTTGTGAATATTATGATATAAGTACTTTATTTCAAATGTTTCTTCGTGTGCATTTTTGTTTGGATTTTTTGTTGTTGAGTGTATTACAGTATAATATTAAATATCTTTATGAAATTGGCTCCCAATTTTATTATTTTAATTTATAATATTCACTTTGTGTACCTACATCTTTATATAACATTCGTATATATTTACCTTGCCGGTGTCCTTTTATGTTTATTTACATTATTTATGTAGGTATTCATTATCATTACTATTTGTCAAATGTGAAGTTTGATGTCCTTACCGTTCCTTAGAACTACTTAACACATTTTGATAAGTTTATATTACTGATAAAAACACCACAGGTGACGTTGCATCTGGAGATTTTATCACGGTACTGATTCCTAACTTCATCAAGACTAAATCAGTAGCGGTATTTGTGTACTGTGTAAGTATTTATCATTTATTTATTCATCTTTTATCTATATTTTCACAAATCTTTTTAAAAATATTTTCACTGAATATTTATTTTGTAATATTTTAACTGGTGTCATACCCAATTACAGAGATAATTTTAACAAATACTATAAATTAAAGAAGTAGGAAACGGAACAATAGATGCACTTCAAATGTGAAACACATATAAAACACAGTCCGCAAATATAAATGTTTTTCGCTTAATATGTTGAAGGGTTGAAAGGGTTGAAAGGGTTGAAGAGGGTATTGAAGTATTCAAAATATATGTAATAATTTGTTTTAACATAAATTTTAATTATGACAGACCTCTATAAAAAAATATTCTACACTCCCTCCCCCATGAAATATGATGAAATATGAATGAAAAATGAATGAAACTAGAATGAAATATAAGAAAAGCATTAAACTTTTATGAAAACTTATGTATGGCCAATCCAAATACTGAATTTATAGTCATGAATGAATGAATACGAAAAGTGGGCAGGAAAACCCCATGCACTTTGGCCCCCCTGGGGGCCCATTTTTCCCCCCCCCTCCCCTGGGTTTTCCCCCCCGGTCTCCCCCCCCCCCCCCAGGGGGGCAATTTTTTTCCGGGGGCCCACCCCTCCCCCCCCCCGGGGGGGCACCCCCCCCCCCCCCGGCCCCTTCCTCCCCCCCCCCCCTCGGGGGGGCTCTCCCTGGGGGGGGGGGGGGGGAAGTTCCCCCCCCCCCCCCCCCCCCCCCCCCCCCCCCCCCCCCCTTCCCCCCCCTCCTTTGGGGGGGGTTTTCGGGGGGGGGGGGCCCCCCCCGCCTTTCCCCCCCCCCCCCTTCCTTTCCTTCCTTTTTCCCTTTTATCTTTTTTTTTTTTTTTTTTTTTTCCCCCCCCCCCCAATGTATGGTCATTTGGCTGATAGTGTTTTTGTTGAACACATATGAATTAATAAAGATATTCAAGAGATGTGACATTTTATAAGTTTTTGAGATAGAAGAATTCAAATAAGTCATTAAAGTCATATATGTCATACAGTTATAGAGATAGAAGTAATTAAGTACTAAGAAAAGAAAAAGTTTAAGACGTTGATGCCATATAGGTAGGTATATAAAGGTCATATTATCATAAGGTCATAGTGGCCAAAGGTGACATAGGTTATGAAGGTTATATGGATCATAAATATTACACGGATCATACAGGTCATTTAGGTCACATGTGTTATATATATGGTATTTTGATGTTTTTAGCGATTTAGTCAAATCATATGTGGATAAATTCTGCAAACAAATAATTTCCCCGTCAAAACAACATACGTAATGATACTAATGATAAAGAAAGCCAGCTATTGACGTTTACAGCACCAAAATTGCATTTTTTAATAACGTCATATGCATTCATAATACTTAGATATCGAATCTTGACACAAATAATAACAATAGTAATAGAATATGCTGATACGTTTTAACTTCATATAAAGATAACATTTCCTACAAACAAGAACAATTAATTACATTATTCTGGTGTTATCTGTCTCGACTATTTTAATAACATTATTTACCTTTATTCATACTTGAAAAAGTAAAAATAGATTGACGACAGCATAGTGAAAATACATGTTCTCTGAACTGAACAGTCCGGTGTTTGTCATCAGTCATCACACTTGTCGCTGTAATCATATCCCCTTTATAAATAACTTGAAAAATCATATTCCGTTCAACAGTAATTCTTTAGATAGGTACTTCCTACCGGAACATAAATACTGAACTTGCAGTTACTCGAAAAATAAGTTTCTTTCCCTTATAGTTCAGGCCGAAATATTTTAATGCCTTTAAAAACTTGAAGGATTTCATATAAAATTTGTCATATACAGTGTCTCACAGTCAAAGTTGGACATCAGCACGGAATTCGCGTTACCTCACGACCCAAAAAAAATTACTTTATATATTTTCCAGCCTAATAAAAAATAACTAAAAAAAAAACCGAACGTTTTCCACGAAACACCGAGCTACTACACTTTTCTCGACGCGCGTTTCGCCAACCAAGTTGGCATCTTCAGGAGAAGATTAAAACTCAACTTTAGTTGTTTTTAACTCAGTTTTAATCTTTTCCTGAAGATGCCAACTTGGTTGGCGAAAAGCGCGTCGAGAAAAAGTGTAGTAGTTCGGTGTTTCGTGGAAAACGTCCAGTTTTTTTTTGTTTCTACGCCGAAGGTTCCAATACCCACTCCAGGAACAAAAATAACTAATTATATAATATCCTTAATTAGTATGGACAACAACAAAAAATATTACAAGTCTGGTCAGGGTTAAATATTGAGCTCTCAATTATCGCCTCATAATACAAAGTCGGCCAGTTGTAACACAGTTGTAATATAAAGAAGGTTGAGGATGTACCTAAATAAAATACACTGTAATCAGCAAATACAAGCGAAAATAAAAATAAAAAAGAAACCGAAGCGAAGAAACAAACAAAAAGAAATCAATGTAGCTAATTGATTAATAGGTCATTATTGCCTGTTGATGTGAAGAAATCGACCCTTCATTATATCCTAAGTAGATACGCGGAGAGTGATCATATGCATAACAAAAGAATACACGAAAAAAAATCCTAGGAGCATGTTAATCGAATATTGTGAACATTTGTTGCTAACGAAAGATGGAGAAAACATTGGAGATAACCCTCAAATGTGTGTTCTGAAATTAGTGGTGAAAACGGTGTTTAGAAAAAAAGAGGATTCCACGAAACCGTTCACAAAATATTATGAATGAATACTTGACGAAAATCATACATATCTGCAAAAATTCAAAATAGAGAATCCCAGTATGAGTTGGCTAAGGCATATCTGGACAAAGATTTTTCGTTATTCTTCTTGCCTGATGGTTTTCCAGATATGAAATTTACTCTCATCAAGTCTCTTTGTTCAGATAGGTCTTAGCAACCTCATACCGGGTTTTCATCCAGACCAAGCATCTACGCAACAAGACCAAGCAATACGAAGCTATTCATCCATAGTAGCAGTGCTGTCACAATTCAATGTGTTCGACCGGTTACGAAGTATCTCCTTTTCTCTAAACACACTTCCGTTTCCGCGACTAATTTCATAACACCCATTTTATGATCTTCGCCGGAGTTTTCTCCAACTTTCCTTAGTAACCAATGAACATAATATTCATTCAATGTGCTCCTATATAAGATTTTCTTTCATATATACCTTAATTTTGTTATGCATACAACCACCCTCTTTTCATGTACTTAGGATATCATGAAGTGTTTATCACTTTACATTAACTACTATTATTCTATTAATTTTCTAATAGCTACACTGGTTTCTTTTTCCTTAAGGGGGGTTTATTCATTTTTGTTAATATTCTCCCTGCCGCTTATATTTTTGATTACAGTGTATTTTATTTAGGTACACCCTTGACGAGCCTCATATTACAACAGCGTCACGACTGTCCGACTTTGCACTGTGAGGCAATAATAGGGGGTTCTCAACATTTAACACCGACTACCTGAATTGTAATACTTTTTTATTGTGACCATACTAATCATGAGAAATAACCTCCATAATTATATAAAAAAAAACTGGACGTCTTCCACGAAACACCGAACTACTATACTTTTCTCGACGTGCGTGTCGCCAACTAAATTGGTATCTTCAGGAGAAGATTAAAACTGAAGATGTCGACTTAGTTGGCGAAACGGGCGTCGAGAAAAGTATAGTAGTTCGGTGTTTCGTGGAAAACATTCAGTTTTTTGTTTCTACGCCGAAGGTTCCAGTACCCACTCCATGCTCCATACTTATTACATAATTAGTTTTTTATGATTACACTCGCTAATATATAAAAACGTATTTTTTCTGTTTATTGTGAGTTAGCGGGTCTTTCATGTTGGTGGCCGAGTTTGACTGTAAGACACTGTATGTATATTCAACCAATCGTATACTCATATTTTTTATCATTGCCACGGCAACCAAAAAAAAATTCCAAAAAATTTTTATCTTGATAGGTCGATTGTTATTGAAGTACTACTTTTTTATTTCTACATTATCCTAGATAGTAAACATATGACATATCTATTACAAAAATAAATAACCAACTTCTGGCAAGAAAAAAAATTGTCTTACACGAATATTATATCGTGTGTTATATCGAATTATAAATGTAATACAATCACGGTAGAATATTCAATGAAAGTCGAGTAAAACAAAACATTATCACATTTTATATAACAAAAACATCAAAATGATAATAACATAATTTTTATTCAGATGTGACATTTTCTTACTGAAATCTCCATACAGGGTTTGTCCGGAAAGTAATGTCAGGCTTTGAAAAATGGTTTTTATTGGTTCTATGTGTATAAATCTTTAGAAACTTCAAAATACATTCCTCCTGCGTCCACACATCGGTTCCAGCGGGTCTTCCACGTATCAAAAGCTGCACGGTAGTCGTTTTCCGGAATCGCCTTTAAAGCGTCGGTCAAGCCTTCTGTTTTTCACCGACCCAAAATGCTGTCCTTCATTGGGGTTTCGAGGCGCGGAAACATAAAAAGTCTGGGAGGGGCACATCGGGGCTGTAGGGAGGCTGGGGAACAACGGTGATGCCTGCCTTGACGAGGTAATCGGCCACGAGGAAGCAGGTGTGCAAAGGCGCATTGTCGTGGTGAACCTCGACGTAAAACTTTCCGGTTACGGTTGTCCCCTGCGGAACGAACTCATGATGGACCAATCCCCGGCAATCAAAAAAGACAATCAGCATTGTCTTGATCTTTGACCTGGACATCCTGGCCTTCTTGGGGCGAGGGGAGTTCGACGTGTGCCATTCCACACTTTGCCTCTTCGTCTACGGATCGTATTCAAAGACCCAACTTTCGTCCCCGGTAATTACGTCATCAAGGAAAGCGGGTTGTCTTCGCAGGTGTCCAAAAGTTCTTGGCAGGTTTCGACGCGCCTCGCTTTTTGATCGTCCGTTAGCACTTTTGGCACGAGCTTCGCGCACACCTTCCTCATTCCTAAAGACTCCGACGCAATTTCATGAACAATGGTTTCCGTAATGTCTAATGTTTCGGAAATTAAACGGACACTTAGACGACGGTCAGTGTTCAACAAGTCACGCACACGTTTCACATTGTCGTCGTAACTGGAAGTTGAAGGCCGTCCAGCGCTGTTCTCGACGTTGACATCTTCCCGACCTTCTGCGAAGGCCTTGTGCCACCAGAAAATTTGCCTGTCGGAAAGACAATCGACGCCGAAAGCCTTCTTCAACATTGGAATGGTTTCCGCAGCACTCTTCTCCAGTTTCACACAAAACTTGATCGCCATCCGTTGCTCAAGCGAACGTTTCATTTTTTCTTGCACCGAGTCACTGTAACGACTCTCAAAGAACGAGTGATGCGACCGCTACAACGACCGGTAGCCAACTGACACTTGTTGGATCTTGTTGCCAGATCCCCCCACTACAATCCCAGCACGTAAAGCGCGGGCTGGCGCGTACAGTCTCGTGAAAAAAATTCACTGACATTACTTTCCGGACAAACCCTGTATGCTTCATTATTGACAGTAAACTTACTGGTCTCAAATGTACGAAAATTATCCAACATTTTCGACTCAGGCTCATTTTTACAGCATTCGAGACCTCCAAAAAATTTTCGCTAATAATTCAAGCACTAGGAAGATTACAATTGAAAAGTTCACATAGTTACCTTTAATTCAATCGAGGTCCCTTATTTTTTACAGTTACCATGTCAACGAAAAATATTTCCGGAAATATTTTTTTCTACGACCGCTTGAAAAACAGCATTTTCCTCACACTTTACACAACTACAAAGTTATGTATTGTTCATACCCGTGAGAAATCATTTCTCACAGTTCATTTCCCACACCTGTACATTTTAAATAGGGAATCATCGACATCAAAATGAACGTAGTTGGCTGCTAGCACTTCTGTTTTAAAGTAATTATTGAAAATAATTGTTTGATCTGTCAAATCGTAAATATCGAATTCTTTATAAGCAAAACAAAGTGCTTTAAATCAAATATATTTAAAAGCAAAATTTTAAATAAAACTACAGTTGCCAATAAACTTACATCGATTGAACAGCCAACTGTAACCAATCGTTTTACTCAAATGGACACAGAGAACCCACATAATTTACATGAAGATCAACCCTCGACATCAACGAATAAATATAACAAAAAACATTTTAAAAAACAACAACATACCAGGATTATCTTTAAATAATTGTAGCAATTTTACTATTAACTATAATTTCAAATAAATAACGTATCATCGTTTTCTTGAATATAGTTATATAAAAATAAATGCTTGTAGTAAATTTATTTCTACATTTTTACTAAAAAAATGTGCAGTCGTAGAAAAAGTATAGTGTGCAACATGTGCAAAAATGCAATTTCTCACTCGTTTGAATTGCGACAAGAGCCGTAGGCGACTCTTGCAACTTTTTCAAAATCGTGAGAAATTATCCATTTCCTGCACTTGTTGCACAATATATACTATTGTCGTATTGGGTGAAACTACTCTGAATTATTTTTTATCAGATATCAACATCTGATATTAATTAACAATTCTCATTAAACCAACATTTGATTGTTATCGACGTAATTTTATTTTATGTTTACATGAGCTTAAATTATAAACATACATATCTTACACATATCTATTAATTAAAAATATATGACCAAAAACAAATAAATATATTTTCGGGTTAAATGAAATCAATAACGTAATAACTGCACGGTTAGAAGCAATAAATATATCGCAATAAATATCACCTAATACAATTTTTTCGGTCATCACGGATAATTTGGTTCACATTGAGTATTCACATTCACATCATATTGAGTATTCTATAATAAAAAAGTCAAAGGGACATTTAATTAAATTTTCTTACCAAATCCCCCATGTCCTAAAAATTGTTGACTACTATTATTGAATAACAACCAGTTAAATATAGAAACGTATACCAGTACAACGTGCGAATTAAGTCCAAGTTTAATTAATTTTCTCAATGAAATTTTATTTAGGTGAATTTCAGTATCAAGATTCATTACAAAGAATGAGTTCAAATAAAATATTTTAACAACCTGACTAACTTTCGAACTCTTTAATCTTCTAACGTAGCTATATAATAAAAAAAACGTAGAGAAAAGTTTTCTTCTTTAAGAAAAAAAATTCTTAGTGGTAACTACAACCATAAGGAAAAAATAAAGTTATTCTCCATGCATAATTCGTTCCAACTGTAGGGGAATGTAGAGCAAAATAAAATCAGTTAAAAAAATTCTATATTATGTACAGGATGAGGTTATACCTGATATACAGTTCCTGACCCCTTTTATCCGTTATTTTCAGAACTACAAAAACAATTTTTTTACAAACGTTGCCTATTTTTCCTGAAATGTCAGAATATGATAGAAAAACAATTTAAACACAAATGTAGCAGCTGTTTAATTAACATTAGTTTTTTTTAATGGAAGACGCTGTAGTTTTTTTTTTATTTGTTGAATTCCACTTGTTCTTCTGATATGCCTATATTAGAAATTATAAATTTCAAAAAATCTGTGGAAGAAAGCTTCCACAGATTTTTGAAATTTCGATTTGAATATTGATTGTACAAAATAATATACTGGGGAATATAAGGTAATTTATAGTAAGCTGTGGATAGTTCTGCTAGTCTTTATTCTCAAAAATAAACACAAAAATTGTTTTCTTGATTCCTTTGTTGCTTATATCGGTGAAATACGGTTTTAAAGACTCTTCTGTAATCAGAAGAATCATGTTTATAGTCTAACAAACAAATAATGCAATAAATCAGTGGCGGTGCGTGATCCTAAGATTGGGGGTGCACCATATATAAAAATAACGATAATCATAAGAATAATAAGAATATCCCTAATATGAGATAAATATTTATCTCATATTAAGGTTATTCTTATTAACTCTATTAATTTGAAAACTTACCTAATTTTCTTTGTAAATGAGCTCAATTCTGCGATTTTTACATTTTGCAAATTTTTCAATTACTTTGTTGTTAAAATTTTCGATATTTGTAATAAAGTATTTTTCAATGGAGAGCATAGCCAAAGCCGACAGTCTTTCCTGGCACATGGTGTTGCGCAAAAATGTCTTTATTAGTTTTAAATAGAAATTTTCCACAAAAACGAATACAGTTAATAATAATGTTTAAAACATACCTGTTTTTTGAAACCGCTTCATTGTGTGCTGCCACTGCTCGTCGATGAGCAGAATCGAGCATTGTCGCAATATTTGCAGTGCCTAGCATGGCTAAATTCAAAACATTATTCATGTGTCTAGCAGAATTTGCATGTTTTTTTTTTGTTTTTTCTCGTTTATGTGATTTAAATCCGTTACTCCAGTTTTGGTCCAAGGTGTTTCTCCGCCAAACAAAACACTGCGTTCAATACATCGCATCCACTTAACCACAAATGTTTTTTAAATAAGTCATTATTAAATGTTCTTACAAATCGTTTACTTTTTCCTTTCACGGCTAATTTTAAATTAATTTGTGGAGTGGGCCTACCTAGAGTTTTAATTTGCACTTTTTCCTCCAAACTCAAGCTAGAGAATGGAGTTTTTAATAAGTTTTGAATATAATTCATTATTCCAAACTAGATTGTAACCGAGTTTATATTTATAAAACGTGAGCGATAAAACAGCAATCGCAATGTACGAAAACAATTCACAAACCAACCGATCGATAACTCTCGTGCGCTCTTAGACTCCGTACCTCATATCTATAGGATTCGCCCACTACGCGTAATAATTGTGGAGGGGCAAGCAGTAACAATACGCGTTCGCTTTTTCGTATTGCACGGAAGCATGATCGTCGTGCCGCTTCTTCGTATTGCGCGTGTCGACTCCCGCGCCGCGATCGGAAACCAGTGGCGTTGGAGATAGACCTAGCGTCTAGTGGATTCGTATTATTCATAACGCTGCGGCCAAATAATATTCAGATGGTATTAACGTTAGGGATGCGGCAAGGCGATAAATTAAGAATGCATCCATTAATTACTAAATACAATTATTAATGCTAAATTGTTGGTAGTGTGCGCGCACCAGCGCACCTTATAGCCCACCGCCACTGCAATAAATCAATACAGAACACACTCTATTAACCAGTGAAGGTATTGTAATTCACGTGGTCTTCACGCACGGACAGCATAATATTTGATTGTTCTATACAGTGTAATACTTTTAGTCACACTAGCAAAAAAATACAAAATTTTCATAACAAACAGTCAGACAGTAAACATCAGTACTGATCGTTACTGATGATTACTAATGAGCGTCGAAATAAACTTTTCCTCAAGTTGGCTGTGGAAAGACAAACATGTCTTGCCAAATTTTTACAATATGTTTGTCATGAAGACAAATTATTGACATCTTGAACTATAGGAAATTTGGTGTAATGGTTAAGTTGAAAGACGGCATGAGATATAAATTGGCTTTTTAGTTGAAAATACATTTCAAAATAAACACATTTTTCTAAACATTGCCGACACTATCTCCAGCCGACATGAATTTCCTCCAAGACCCTGTTACATAACGCCATGCGAGTACTTGAAGAACGAAATTATCCAAATTCTTATTAAGTAATAATCTTGATTTGCTTCAGAAAAAATGTTGGTGAAATAAATGACAATAGCACTACTTTCCAATCGATTACGAACTTGTATACACTCGAGTGTATACTCTAGCACCAGCTTGTTGTTAGAAGTAAATTGTAACAACTTCGTCATTATCCTACTGATTTACGAAATATGTAATAATTTTTTCTCTGTATCGTTCAGGAGTCAGAGTTACATTAAAGAAAATTGGGGCAATTAAAATTCACCAAACACCACCTTATTGATTGAAGAAAGGCTTTGTTAAAAGACATGTCTAGTTTGTCGAAACTCTACATTTTCTGTTCTACAATTTCAGATAACCACTGAGACGAATCAGCATACTTCACTAGAGAAAATTTTGTTCGGAATGTTGTCACTATTATCACATAACGACGTCATGTCAAGATTCTTTAAAACCCATTGACAAAAGTATGCTCCACCAAGAGTAATCGACTTCTTGAAATTCCTGACAAGTTAAGGCGCGAGGAAACAACTGTAAGTTTTTTTAAACATTATGACAGGTACTCTATTTCCATTCTAAATTGAAAATAGGTAGAAAAAAGCAAGGTTGTCAGATATATTTTCTAAAATTGCTAAGCTCACTATACAAGTATACTTCAATAAACTGTTAGTTCGTGACGTTCTTAGAAAGATAGTTTGGAAATATTTAAAAAAAAAATAAAGCGTTTAAAATTGCTGGAAAAAATAATTATAAATTAAAACAACTTTATATATGTTACTATACTTAAGAAAACTTTGAAGAGCCGGCAACGCGATGCCAGCAACACCGATGCCGACAACCAGCAAATGCCGACCAGTATCCTATAGGATTGCTTTATATGTAATACATCCAAATACTTATTCGGTCCACTGTGCCATAAATTTTTTTTACGACGTCGTTAAAATGATTTACGACTTTAGAAATTCTATGTATTTAAGGCGCCAGTGACGTGTATTTCAGCTAGGTTTATTAACACAGACAATTTTTTTGAGATTGTCTGGCTAAATGAGCATTATTTACAGCAAATTATATTACAAATATTAAGACTTTTGTATGCAGGGTAATTTTAATCTCCTATATTGATTTGAATGAAAAATATTATTTCACATTTTTCGTATTTATAAAAGATATATGCACGCCCATGGAATCATAAAGTTGCACCGCTTTTTTTGTTCCCCATGCGTATTTATCATTTTCAATTAAAATTAGAAGGACTATATAATATTTCTAAACTCAATGTGAAGAGATATTATTTTGAATTCCTTTAATGGCTAATGCCGCCCAATGGCGTGCATATATCTTTTATAAATTCGAAAATTGTGAAATATTTTTTTTCATTCAAATCAATATAGATTAAAATTAGCCTGCATACAAAACTCTTAATATTTGTAATATAATTTTCTGTAAATAATGCTCATTTGGCCAGACAATCTGAAACAATTTTCTGTTTTAATAAACCTAGCTGAAATACACGTCACTGGCGGAAACAAGTAAGAATTCCTAAAGTCGTAAATCATTTTAACGACGTCGTAAAACATTTTATGACACAGTGGACCGAATAAGTATTTAACGAACCTATTCGATACAAAGCACGATAATCTAATGGATTATTGTGCTTAATGGAGCCGGTGTTAAAACAGGCCAGCGATTTCCAGGCGTTGCCGGCTCCTCAAAATTTTCTTAAGGTATAATATACATAAAGTTGTTTTAATTTATAATTATTTTTTTCCAGCAATTTTAAACGCCTTATTTTAATGCTAACTAATAAATTTATATCTCTGTACTTTTTGTTAAATATTTCCAAACTAGCTTTCTAAGAACGTCATGAACTAACAGTTTACTGAAGTATGAAATATAATTGTATAGTGAGTTTATCAATTTTAGAAAACATATCTGACAACCTTGTTTTTTTTATGTCTTCACATTCACATAGAAATAGTATACCAACAGACACACCGATGATTGGCGAAAGAACATGCACAAAAGCTTTAGGAGCATCTTAAATAACTTGGCGCACATTTTCTTTCATCTCCTTCGTTCGTAGTGTAGGATGGCTACACACGAATTACCTTCATTTCATTCCACACTCCCTGATTCCCTAATCATTTGCCAAAAAATCTGGCAAAGAGAACATTTAAACAACCACGTCAGGAAGCTATTCTTGAAACTTCAAGTAACAGTCATCCAGAGAAGACAAATAAGTAATGAGACTGATTTGTTTAATTTTTTTTATTCGAATAGAATTACAATTCAGTATTGTCTCCTTCAAACTTTTTTGGGAAGCCACACAGCGCTGGAGATGGTCTCCATTCCTCATAGCAATGCTGGAACTCATATACTGGAATAGCCTTCAGCTGGTCGTTTACAGCCGTTTGAATGTTTTCGGTGGTCAGGACTCAAGTCAGGCGAATGTGGAGACTGAGGAGCCACAGGAATGTTTTTAGTGGCTAAAAACTCGTTTACTAAAATGACTGTGTGACAAGGCGCATTGTCGCGATGCAACATCCAGTTGTTGTTGATGTTTGGTCTTACACGCATGACCCTTTTTCAAAGTTTTTCAAGAACCTCTCTGTAAAAGTGTTGATTTACTGTTTGGCCTGGGGGCAGAAACACTTTGTTGACAATTCCCCGGCTATTCCCTGGCTAAGCAAATCAGCATGCATATGATCTTCGACTTGCTCATTTTTGCTTTTTTGGGTTTTGGAGTGCTTGAAGTGTGCCATTCCATGCTTTAGCGCTTGGTTTCCGGGTCGTACTCAAACATCTTGAAGATGAAGGCCTTCCGCTGCGTTGTTCATCTTCAATCGACTCTCTTCCTTCTGAGAATGCCTTAAGTCACCAAAAAAACCGAGCCCACTCTTGAAAAAAACACTGTCTCCGTAGGCATGTCGAAGTTTTGCAAAGTATCCGTTGCGCTGTATCCAAGTCTGAAGCAAATGACCTGATAGCATAGCGTTGCTCAAGATTAAAGTCACTCATTTTTAAAACGCACTAGAAAAAAATGGTTTACGAAAACAATCACAAAAAAAAAACAAAGAAATAACTCTAACAAGTTCAAACTTGTACTGAAGGTGCATCACATGTTAACCTACCGCCCTTCCAAGTCTCGTCTCCGCAGTGTTGCTAGATCGAGCGCTACGTTGCCAGTCTCATTACTTAATTTACACCCCCAGTACGTCCTTAGTTCTTCAAATTTCCGTCCGTTTCTAAAGTAGAACTCGACTGTACACATTTTATGTCGCTATGTAAACGACATTTTAAGGAGTTTTTTACAAACTATTTTAATTTAGGACCGTAACTTCACACAGACAGTTTGAAAGCTGTCAAGGGCCAGACCGCAAAACAAAACAATTTTAAGCCTGAAGTTATCAACATCATTCGTTTGAATTGGCAAAGTCGTCAAAGTACTTTGAGGTCAAATTTTGTTGAACCATCCTTTATACATGTTCGCCGGCCCTAGCACAGACATAGGAAAAATTGACATCGTATTAAATTAATGATTTTATAACGATTAATCTGATCTATACTCTACCGGTTATATGTGCACCGTTCTCCCATGGCACCTGAATTCGATATCACTTAGAAAATGATATATCTAAAGATTGTTTTTCACATCACGTTTATTCGTAATAAGAGACCGAGATTACTCTATTGCCTCTTAGCGTGCGTGGTATCGTAACGGTTATTTCACCATTTAAAAAAAAAAACTCTATTGGCGGTTAGATCTCCTATAATTTTATGTACCACGCAAAGCCCACTCATCGCCAAAACGGTCCTGCAATATTAAACAGGTCCAAAGTGAAATTTTATATAATTTAGATAATGGTCGTTAACCTCGCATAGCCATTTTTTAAGACTAATTTTTACTAGAAATTCTCAAGGAAACAACCGTACATAATTTAAATGTTCAAATGTTATTTACATACAGGGTGTTTTACGAGCTTCCTGACATTATTTCCCAAACATTGTTCCTGACTAATTCTCCTTTCTGTCAGGAAATATGTTCCTGACATTATTTCAAGTAAAAAAGTTTGAGTAAAAAATGAATATGTCATATTCACTGTATTTATTTATACTGCATCATTATGCAGTGACTAGTTATATCACCAAATTATAGAACGTACTGAACATGACCGAAATTTTCTAATTAAAATAACACTACCATGCAAAATTTTGAAAATTTTGTGCCCCTGGATAATGAATAATTGTTTTCGAAGTAATTTTTCCCGTTGAAAACAAATCCGGGCTCAGAATTGCTCTATCGTGTCAGGTTTTTCAGATATGCTAACCTAAAAGAGCAAAAAACGCTGTTTTTTGACAAATTTGAGGTTATGTAGCACTGCGAACTTTTTTTCTCCAAGAAACCATGTGTAGGATCTTATAGTACAAGTCTTCCTCTTTCAAATGCCATTGAGTTTGCTCAAATATCTTTTTTTTTTCACCGAGATATCGCATTTTGAAATTTTCAGGTTTGTGATTTTTCCTATACCTGAAAACCCATTAGGGACACGTGTATATTAAAAGATGTTTTTTTTTTTGTTACGAAAAGTAAAAATATTTAAAAATCAGTAATAAGTTTTTGCACTTTTAGGTTATAATATCTCAAAAATCCTACTTATTTTCCGAATTTTCATGGTCACCATATTGAATTTTTCATTAAAAGAAATGAAAATACAACATCAAATTTGACTTCAACTACTTCGAAAACATAGAAAATGAATGGTCAATCGAATACTTATTTAATAATTGTTATTAGCCTTTATTTTTATTTTTATGTTACTATAAATTTCTAATATCCAAGAGAATCTAAATAAAAACTCAATTCTTTCATTAAAAAAAAAAAAAAAATGAAAGTTCCATAGACGAAAATTTGATAAAAATTTGAAAGATTATAATTTCAAAATGCGATATTTCGGCGAAAAACAAAATATTTGAGCAAACTTGACGGCGTTTGAAAGAGGAAGACTTCTACTTTAAGATCCCACACATAGTTTTTTTCAGAAAAAAAAAATCTCGGTTCTACATGTCCTCAAATATATATATATATATAAAAACGGCGTTTTTTGCACTTTTAGGTTAGAGTATATCAAAAATGCCATCTCAAAAATCATCTCACCTGACATGATAGAGCAATTCTGAGAACGAATTTGTTTTCAGCGGGAAATATTACTTCGGAAACAGCTATTAATTGTCCAGTGGCAAAATCTTGCAGAGTAGTGTAATTTTACCTAACGAAGTCATATCAGGAATGCTTAGTAGAAGAAGTAGAAGCAAACACCACTGGTCCACTCAAGGGCGTCGCCAGTAGTTATCTTTGAGGGGGGCGCTCAATGCAGATTAAACAAAAAAGCCAAAAAAAAAGTCACTACAGACAACGGCAACCGCATTCCCCCGAGTATTTTGGTCTTTACTTGACCCTTTGGGGGGGGGGGGCGATCGCCCCCCTCTGGCTACGCCCTTGGGTCCACTCAAAATCCTCATAGTCCAATCTGTTAAAAAACAGAAACGTAAATCGTTACATATTTTATATGGCACGTTGGGTAACAAGGTTATTACTCTGTCATTACAATAATCTTATTTGGCATCGGGATAAAAGCGCCATCCCATAATAATGCACACGTAACTGGGTATCTGAACATGAGGTATAATTTTCAGATAGGCAGAAGGTCCACTCATAGATGGCTGGCAAATAGCCCCAACATGAGCCTATTTGATATATTTTTGTGGGGATATCTGAAAAATAAAGCATATTGTAAAACGTCAAAATGTTGACGACAAAATGTAATGCAAAAAATTGACGACGAGGTAACTTTCAAATGAGATTTTTTTTCTATTTCGTATAAGCCCTGTAAGTGTGTCAGAATATAAACGAAAACTCATGTACATTTTCAAACAGTCTAGCTCCTACTTTAATGCACGTCGGTGAATTCCACGCTTTGCAATAATTAATTTCATTATCTCGACAGGGCTGTTTTTTTTATTTGTTATACACTGCTAGAAATCATTTGTATTAGTCTCACGTGTTTCCATTTTGTCTTCTTAGATCAGGTATTTTATTCTACCTCACAAATTATAATCCCAAAAGTCTATGGAACTGGCTGACCAAATTAGTGTCCCACCTCGACCTTTCCAACGCTCTGGGTATTGGAAAGGTTGAGGAGGGAAGGGAGGTTTTGATTATTCAAAAAAACCATTTCGGATGAAGAGTTTCAAATTCGTATGAACAGCTAAGTGCATTAAAATAAGAGGTACAATGAAAAGTACAGAATAATTCATGATGAATCTTTTTCAGTTCATATGCTATTTAGAAATACTTAGAGGGCCTGTTATCGTGATATTTTTCAAAAATAGTTTAACATCTCCAAAACGGTGGGTTTTAGGTAACAGGTTAATAAAGCCGACCTAAAATTTAGCGGAGTATCCAAAAAAATGTACAAATATATAGGGTGTTTCATTTAAAATAACAAAGTTGTGTAACGGTTACAGAATATGTAGCTTGGATTTTAAAATATTTTACAAATATGCATCACATTATTTTGGGCAACCTTTATTTGACCTACTACAACTTTTTTACACGAGTCTATGTAGAAAATGCCCCTCTTTGGGAACCCATTGAAAAAAATAGGGTTGTCTTTAAAAAATAAATGGCCAATTACGTCATGGCTAAAAAACCACGATCTGGAAGTGGCATTTATTGAAAAAAGTGTCTTGTTTTAAAAAACAAAATAAGTCCATTTTGTTTAAGCTTTTTTTATAGTAAAATGTTTCCGTATAAGAAATATCGAATCTGCCCCTTTCATTGTGAAAGCACTATATATATTATTAATTAATAAATTGCCTAATGGTCAAGCCAAATCATGAATGTATGTAACGGTTGCAGAATATGGAGCATGGATTTTAAAATATCTTACAAATATGCACCACATCATTTTGGGCAACCTTTATTTGACCTACTACTACTTTTTTACACGAGTCTATATAGAAAATGACCCTCTTTCGGAACCCATTGAAAAAAAATAGGGTTGTCTTTAAAAAAAATGGCCAATTACGTCATAGCTAAAAAACGACGATCTGAAAGTGGCATTTATTGAAAGAAGTATCTTGATTGAGGATATTATTTGTTGTAAGTTCTATTGGAGTGGCGAGGGGGGGGGGGTAAGTAGGGTTCTAAATGTGGAATAAAGACATCCATGCGTCGTATCATTTTATTGGTTTTTAAGGTATAACAATTCATATAACATATTTTTATGTCTCTACTCTGATTTTACATGCATATCCAAGTGGTGGGATAGTCATGGGATTAATATGAGTTGACAGGTTCATTGTGGTAATCATTGCAGTCATAGGATCATAGAGTCATGGGATCATTGAGGTCATGGGACCTTTGCGGTCGTGGGATCAATGAGTTGCTTTCTAATTTCCAAAATAGGGGTACTTTGTTGCTATATTGATATTTCTTGCTATTGACTTTACATTATGGCCTAGTTGAGGTCAATGATTCTAATGGGGCCATTAAGGTAATTAGATTTATGGGAATTAACGGATTCACTAGGGTTAATTAGATCACTGGAGTCGAGGAATTATTGCGGTAATGAGATAATTGCAGTCATGAGATCATAGAGTCACGGGATCATTGGAGTCATGGGATCTTTTGCGGTCGTGGGATCAATGACTTGCTTTCTAATTTCCAAAATAGGGATACTTTGTTGCTATATTGATATTTCTTGCTATTGACTTTACATTATGGCTTAGTTAAGGTCAATGATTCTAATGGGGCCATTAGGGTAATTAGATTTATGGGAATTAACGGATTCACTAGGGTTAATTAGATCACTGGAGTCAAGGAATTATTGCGGTAATGAGATAATTGTAGTCATGAGATCATAGATTCATGGGATCATTGGGGTCATGGAATCATTGGAGTCATGGGATCATTAGGGTCATGGTATCTTTGCGGTAGGAGGATCATCGTCATGCTTTCTAATTTCCAAAATAGGGGTACTTTTGTTGCTATATCATGCTTTCTAATTTCCAAAATAGGGGTACTTTGTTGCTATATCGATACTTCTTGCTATTGACTTTACATTGTGGCCGAGTTGAGGTCAATGATTCTAATGGAGCCATTAGGGTAATTAGATTTATTGGAATTAACGGATTCACTAGGGTTAATGAGATCAGTGGAGTCGAGGAATTATTGCGGTAATGAGATAATTGCAGTCATGAGATCATAGAGTCACGGGATCATTGGAGTCATGGGATCTTTGCGGTCGTGGGATCAATGACTTGCTTTCTAATTTCCAAAATAGGGATACTTTGTTGCTATATTGATATTTCTTGCTATTGACTTTACATTATGGCTTAGTTAAGGTCAATGATTCTAATGGGGCCATTAGGGTAATTAGATTTATGGGAATTAACGGATTCACTAGGGTTAATTAGATCACTGGAGTCAAGGAATTATTGCGGTAATGAGATAATTGCAGTCATGAGATCATAGAGTCATGGGATCGTTGGGGTCATGGGATCTTTGCGGTCGTGGGATCAATGACTTGCTTTCTAATTTCCAAAATAGGGGTACTTTGTTGCTATATCGATACTTCTCGCTATTGACTTTACATTATGGCCGAGTTGAGGTCAATGATTCTAATGGGGCCATTAGGGTAATTAGATTTATGGGAATTAACGGATTCACTAGGGTTAATTAGATCACTGGAGTCAAGGAATTATTGCGGTAATGAGATAATTGCAGTCATGAGATCATAGATTCGTGGGATCATTGGGGTCATGGGATCATTGGAATCATGGGATCATTAGGGTCATGGTATCTTTGCGGTAGGAGGATCATCGTCTTGCTTTCTAATTTTCAAAATAGGGGTACTTTGTTATTATATCGAAACTTCTTGTTATTGACTTTACATTATAAATACTAGAATATGCAGCAACTGTCTGGAATCCTATTTACAACGTATATATCACATCTTTAGAAAAAATACAAAGACGATTCATGAAGTCTGCAGTGTACATACTGGATGGAGTTTATCCACATAGGGGATTTCCAAATAATATATTATTAAATCGTTTTAATTTGTCAGAACTGGAAAAACGCAGATCGATGGCTCTAGTATTAAGTTTATTTAAAATTGTCAATAACCAGATTGATTGTGATAGATTATTTTGCCAAATTGATTTCACAGTGCCTAGACCCTCTGCACGGTACGCCAATGTTTTTAAATTGCCCACAGCACGAACGAAGGGCTAGAACAATTCTCGGATGCCGACCTCTTCACCGTATTGCAGGTGGCCGTGGCCCGGCCAGGGGGCGGGGGCCGGGACGACTGCAACGCGAAACAGGTTCCGTATTTATTTAGTCCTTTGAATGTCGCGCGCCTGTAATTGTGCATTACTGATTGTTATAGTTAATTGATATTATAACGATGGTTAAAACGCCAGCCCCATTTGCTTATCAATTAAAAAAAATTGTGGAGGGTTTTCCAGATTTGAAGTGTTAAAGCTACCACTGTGTACTGTGAAATACGCAAGTGTTACTTACATGTTTACAGAAAAGGACAATGTGAAAAGCATGTAAAGTCGCTAAAACACCGAGATAATAAAAGAAATGGAATCCCAATATGTGAATTCCTATATGAGGACGACGAGGTGTAAGAGTGTGAGAATAGATGCGGGAAAAGTAAGAGAAAACAATATTACTTAGTATGTCACTATTTATTCACCAGCATGCATGCTCAAGTTCGAGCCTGGCATGTACCATTTGGTTCTAGCCCTAGCACGAACCAACATAATGAAATCGTCTCCTTTACATATATCAAATGGTTTCTTCATATTGCCACATAGAAAATACTACAGATATATTCTACTGTACTATCAATAGTATAAAAACGGCTTTTCCGTAACAGTATATCACTAAGTAAGCACTACAAAATTATATATAATCTTTATTTCTTGTTGTTAATTTATTTTGTCTTTTAAAATATGTACTTATATGTGTCTATTGTGTTAAATTCCAATCGTTTGTGATTAGACTATAATTGTGATAAAATGAGATTGTGTTATTGTTTTTGTCATTTGTATATTTTATTTTTTTCTATTTATGTATATTGTTATTTTATTCACCCTTGTAGGTATTGTTGAAATACTATCCTGTAACTGGAAAATCTATCCTGTAATTGGGCTCTGCCTGTTGGATAAGTATAAATAAATAAATAAAATCTCACAGATAATTTCCTTGGGTATAAAATAATCAGCCATTGATATCAATTTATTTTATTGTTATCCTAATATCTAACGACAGGTAACATTAATAAGAGGTGAAAAGGTTCATTCGATATTAGGAAACAGACATGCTGATTACATTAACTACTGGCAGATAGTTTTAGGCTACTTAGCTGTAAAAAAATAGACAATTACACTTTTTAGAACTACATCATTTTTTTAAATCTAAATAAAATACATACTATTAAGTACGAACGATAAAGACGCCATAAATTCATCGGAAGTCAAAACATCTGAAGTCAGCATTGAGACGGATGTTGACGGCATGGAGGGATCCACGGAAAAATTCAGCAGATAACAACGACCCGAATAGGTTGTGCTTATTTGAATAGATTGTGTTCATTGCTACGTTTACTTTTTTGTTTCCTGATTTATTATAATATAATTTAATGTCTAAATACATAGTGTTTTAACAATACATACAGTATTGCTGTAAGTGATTCTAATAATGTATCATGTATCATTTACCGTAGGTTGTTCATTCACACCCTGGGCATTGGAAAGGTCGAGGTGGGAAGGGAGGGAAAGGTCGAGGTTATGCTTATTCAAAAAACCATTTCGGATGACGAATTTCAAATTCATATGAGCAGCTAAGTGCATTAAAATAAGAGGTAGATAATTTGGTAATGTACATACATGTACATAAAAGGAAAAATTATTAATGCAAGAAAAAACTTGTATGTCATTTTAAAAATTAAAATTGTTTAAGATTCTTTTAGTTGCAAATTCGCATAGCTCAATAAATACACTGACTCGCCACATAGTCATATGAACTTTTTCGTTTGATATAATGTCAGGAAGATGTTTCTAGAACGCCGGAAGAACTTTATGAAACAACACTGTAGTGAATATATTTATTTTAAAAAATACCTTGGGTGCATTTATAAAATTACATACGCATTATATAAAGTTATATAAGCATAGTACAGACGTCGAATGTATTTTCGTTATAAAATGTGTTGGACCGGATTTAGGTATCCAAATTAAACAGTTTCAAAGAACAGTTGTTTTTTGAGAAACTAAAACAATAATATTCCATTATCCTATTAAAACATTATCAACGGTAGTGTATAATGTGTTAAAGGCTATAAAACCTTATTCGACTTTTTCAGCATGAACATTCACTGTAATTATTCGGTCACGCCTTTTTCAGTTTCTCAGTTCTTTGTATTTTTTTTTTCTCTCCTAACTACAGACTGTTATTAAAATGAATTAATTATTAATTTGCTTTTATTTATTAATCTGCTGAAATGCAGTTTCATGATATCCAGCATATTTCAAACATTTTTTATTGTAATATTATATATGTTTGGCATTGTCGCATACTGTCGAAATAATAAAAGTATAATTTAAATAAACTTTGAGTAGAATATACAGTTTCTCAGCTTCATCAGGTATTTTCCGTAAATACTAAATATTTTAAAGATATAGTCATGTGATCACCTTCATAAGCAATGAATACACAATTTACCGACTTTCTCTTGAGATTTAGTTAAGTTAAGTATGTGTGGTATTCTAATCACCACTTACCGTAAGTTTTTTTTGAGTTTTCTAAAACGTTATGTTTACTTGTCTGTCCCACGAGTTATTGACAAATATAATTAGTCAATAACAATAGCATACGAGGTGTGGCTATTAAATAACCGAACTCCTGTCATAACACTTTTTGTTCGTTACCAATTAGAGCAGTAACTTTTTCGCCTTCAATGTACTCCCCTTGGGGATCTCTACACCGCTCCATACGACTTTTCCATTGTTGAAAACAGTGCTGGAAGTCCGCTTCTGTCAGCTGATTCATAACCTCCGTCGCTTTTGCTTTAACCGCTTCCACACTTTCGAATCTTTTCCCCTTCAGCGCCACGATTCATCACAAATAATCACCGTGTCTAACAAACCTGGATCAGTGTCAATGTTGTTTAGAATGCTTGCAATGTTTTGCTCAGGAGTGAGGAGTTTTGGCGCCATTTTTGCGCAAACTTTGCGCATATTGAATGTTGAACGACTCATGCAAAATCTTACGAACACATTCTTTCTCGATTCCTGTTATTTCAGCAAGCCCTCAGATGCTTAGACGACGACCTTCGCGGATCAATTTTTTCAATGTTTTCGTTCGTTTTTTAACGTTGAGGGTCATCCCCGGCGCGGATCGTCTTCGGTCGTTTCACGTCCCTCTTTAAACCATTTAAACCATTCAAAAACTTGATAGTGCGGATTAAACATTCATTCCCGTACACTTCTTTTTCATTGTATGAGCTTCTGTAACAGATTTCCCCAGTTTAACAACAAATTTGAGATTAACCTGTTGCTCCATCTGAACACTTATCATTTTTTCGACGCGTCATTGGTTCGTAGACTAATTCAAACGATTTCTACAGTCAAACTGAGCGACGCACTGGCCTGTCCAGCGAGCTCAGGGTGGGGAAAGTATCACCAGATACAGTTCTATTCAAACATGTCGCGACACGCCGCAGGCGCTGTAAACATCAGTGCGGTTATTTAATAGCCAGACCTCGTATATAAGATTAATAACAATAACATCTTTTAGCATATGAAATTTAAACATCTAAAACCACGATATTATTCGGTCTGATAACATCGTGTCCAAAATTTTACAGCTAAACTGTAACCAACTAATGACGTGAGACGGGTGTATATGACATTTTTAGAAGTAAACTTGAATATTGTTCCTAATGTTTTGCTCAACTATTAAGAACAAAGATTTACTTTACGAAAATTGGAGGTTTCGAAATAGCGCTTGACCACGGAATCAAACAAACCAGTTGTAAGTTGGCTCTATCCAGCTCCTTTTGTTATAAACATATACATACATACATATTTTGCTTGTCATGTGTCTGTGTTTTAAGATTGCTATAAATAGTTTACAGTTAATACACACACACAATTTTTTACGAGTAACTTCTAAAAATATTTTTCGCATGAAATTGAGAACCGGCATCTATTTAGAGACACGACAACCGTTTATCTGTTTTAGCAGACACCCTGTCGCTTTGAACTACAATAACTATTTTTAACGTTACAGCTCTAGATGCATACATACATATGTACGACGAAAATACGTTTATCCAAACTAAATTTAAATGAATGAACAACCTACGGTAAGTGATGCATGCATTATTAGAATCACTTATAGCAATACATTTATGTATGTATTTTATTTAGATTTTAAAATATGATGTAGTTCTAAAATGTTTAATTGGCGATTTCTTTACAGCTAGGTAGCCTAATGACTGTTTTACACACATCAATTTTTAGCATACTTCAGCAACAAATTGCTGCAGCATCAAACTGAAGCAACAAATAGCATAGTAGATATTTTTCTTTACTTATGGTGCTAGGGAGGTTGCTCCATGAAAGCTCAATAGTTCTCCCAAAACAAGTCCCAAAAGTAAATAGAGGATAAGCCACAATATACCGATTTTTAAAAATACGTTTCATTTCTAATTAATTGTTATGTTAACTATTTATTTTTTTAAACCATAGGAGTCTATTGAACTCTCAAGATCATATTTTCTCCTATATCTTGTGATCTGATTCCATGTTATTTTTTTACATCCTAATCTCAAAAACTCAATTGTTTTAACTCCTGCTCGGGGTGTAGCGGACTTACACGACTTATTTATTGGTTATCATCTTAGTGTCCCTGTAGACCACTAAAAACCAGATATACTTTTTATACTTATTATTTGAACGATTATGGTGTCATGATGTTGTTATGTCATCCATAAAAAAACTATGTGGATTTTTGAATAAGCTAACACATTTGATTTCTTCAATCCGGGGTGTACTGTATCAGGACCATTTTAATCATTTTAACCATCATTATCACTTTAAAGGGTTGAGTACTGCAGCTCGCAAATTGGTTTTAACCAATCCATGATGACTTAATTCACACAAAGGGTTGGTTAAAATGGAGAAAAAGCTTTAGAGATTTTTCGACAGGAAAGAACAACGACTTTGTTTCAAACAATGCAACGATACTTGCAGCTAATTACAAAAAATATACGAGTCATCCCTGCACAAGTTATTTTACAGAATACCTACGCTATACTTGTATCTAACGAGCCGTTTTCGAGATAGCGAATTCAAAACGTCAATATTTCGATTTTTTCAATTAATGGAGCCAAATGCATATCATTGGAGATCTGATGATTTATATTTTCTAATGCTAAAGACTAAGCGTTAGATGACGATTTCTACTGTCCAAAGTCCAATGGCCTTCAGCCGTTTACGACACTTCGAGTCGTATGTCCAAAACATCAAGCCACACTGATACCTCACTCATTTTGAACCTCTATATCTAACTCACTAATGTCACAATGCAGATTTCGGAGTAATTTTTGAGCTAAACGCAACTCTTAGAGCATAAATAATCCGCTTTCTTCAGGTATCATATGACCATATCAAAAATATTTCGTTTTTTGACCTATGGGTTACATAAGAGTTTCAGATTTGAAAACTAGAAATGAGGGGTAGAGATGCAAAACTCACATTATCCACTTTTTAAAATTGTTCAGGAAGAAGGAATAATTGATTTCTCACTTTTCAAGTGACTTAAGGCACTGATTTTTTTTTTTTGGTATTTGTATTAGAACTTTACATTTGCTTCTCAATTTGTGAAATGACAGCACAACAATATTTGACTCCAAGAAAGTGAATTAAAATTTGGATAATGTGAGTTTGATACAACTTTTTCGATAATGGTAGTCTTGCTCCAAATTATTCTACATAATAACTAAGTTAAGCTAAGAAAAGGAACTTGGAAACAAACTCAATGGTATATCAATAAAAATTGTATGTAATATGGTAGTTCATAATCAAAATAAAAAACTGCACAAAGTACTTAGAATATGGTTTTATTATCATCATTGACTGATGAAGTGAAATATTTTTATAATGAACCTAAAATTGCAAAGTACAAAAAATGTTGACAGTAAAAATTACATTCTCACATTTACCTTAGGAGAATGTGTGTTTTGAAACAATTCACAGATTCCATAATTTAAAATAAATACGAAAATGTGAGTTGTATTCTTCTTTTAAGATTTAAAATGGTGTAGTGCAACACGATGAACAAGATAGCGTCACCAACTCTATTTCGAAAAATTATGGATAATGTGAGTTTTGCATCTGTACCCCTCAAATAATAATAATATTGATTTTTTGACCTCATTGTCTCGAAAACAACTGGTTAGATTTTTTCGATCCGAGCATATACATATTTTACTTAAGAGGACGTTCTTTGTAACATAGGTATAAGAATTTTAGATGATTTTACAGAAGCCCCGTTCTTAGATAGTGACAAATAAATAGATACGAAATAAACAAAAATAAGTACATACTAGTTTTGAAAGTTATCGAAGACAGAGGTGTGATTGCTTTTCTGCTAAAAAATTACTAAACTTTTACTGAATTTTGACCCACAAAAAAATATAACAATAAGCCTTGTGTTGAAGATGTCATATGTGATATTCTGTTGAATAATGCAGTTTTTTATACCCTACAATTTAACACCACAATCGGTTGCATGTGATAATAAGCAAAAATATTACAGGCGCGTTCTGGAAAATATACAGTGTGTTCCATTTAGAAATGATCAACACTATATATTTTCCTCTTTTATAGTACGAATACCTACTTCGAATTATTTAGACTCTATGCTTTTTTTGCAAAATTAAGGAAGGATGTGCGACTTTTTTGCATTTTTACAAAATGTTGAGGGTATAAATCAAATAATTAATATCAAATAAGTTTATTATACCAGTTGTTTCTAAAATGGGTGGTAAAAATATAGACGACGTAAGGAACAAGCCATCAATGCCGAAAATATTAATAATTTTTTTGTTTTGTAAAATGGGGAGTTACACCTCATCAGAACTGTGCCCTTGAAGACTGTTTTTCCTAAATAAATATATTGAAAACTATTAGACATAAAATCACTAAATTTAGTACTAACATAAAATTTCGATGGTTTATAATATGGAAAATGGTGAATTTGACTCCAAACGCTTTTAGTCATTTTTTGCTATTTCTGACAAGGTATTATGAAGTTATAGATATTTTTCGAATAAATGATAGGAACTCGTACCGAATTTGTATAAGACACAAAGTTTTCTAGTAAAATCAAGTCGAAAAGGGTCTAAAGGGATAATTATGGTAAAACTGCCCCCACGGCTTTTGAGAACGTAAACATGTTGAAGGGTGCCCTAATATGACAAAGAATTTCACAAAGTTTCAACCGTTTAAGTTTCATATTAAGCCTGTTTTACCATCATTAATGAGATTGTTTTAATATTTCTTCCTGCCTCGCTGCTCTTTAATCTGAGAAGGCAATAATTCAGGTTAGAGACAGCGTTGACAGGTACATTTTCGAGACGTTCTGACGTGAAATTCAAATTTTAATAAATTCCAAAATATTTCAAAATATAGTTTTCAGTCAACTTGGTGGATCGCGAGAACGAGATTTTTATATAAAAAGTCCTGATGAATTACGAAAAAAAATGAAACCTTTATTTTGGGTTCATCAAGAAAAAAAAGTAAAATATATTTTTGCCATGGTCAAAAATTAAGTGCATAACACAGGAAACATATTTATACACTATATAATTTCGTATTAAAATGTGTTTTTCATTAATTTGCTTGTTCTATATGTCACCTATATTTTGACCATCCATTTTATAAACACATGGAATGTGAATAAAAAAAGTAGTTCAAAAATTAGAACGCAAAAAAGTACGGATATTCAAGTTGAGCCGCTAGAGATACATACATATGTACATAAATCCAGAATTTAAATTTACTATCCGAGAGGATATTGTTATTATCGTAACCTTTTGACATTGATGAAATAAACATAGAAATTTTATGTTCGCTAAAGCGCTAAATCTAGGTTTTGCATTCAAAATTGAAATTCCTATCGTAAGCAAAGAGCGAATGCAAAGTAAGAATAATAAAATACATACATTAATATGCTTAACCCAAACTTTGACGTAATATCGTCATAACAACCAGTTTGTCAGTAATAACTTTAAGATTATTTTTGGGTGACCATATGTATAGAATTTTAATGCATTGAATACTACGTATTATTTTTAGAATATTTTCCGGGAGTATTTTTTTCAAAATATATATTATACAGGGTAAGGGTGTAGTGCGTAGGATTGTATGAACATACTGTAGATTTAACATTTTAAGAAAGTGGTAAAAAAAGTAAAGTGAACCTCACATATTACATTTTAGTATTCCTTATGAAGCAAGGATTCTATAGATTAATAGAATAATAAAAATGTTCCATTTATTATGTTACGTTTTGCTAACCTGAAATTGAGATAGCTTGTTCTCATAGTACAGTGAACGTCAAAAAGTTTATGCCAAATGCAAAAAAAAAAATCACCTGATCAGTGGTATGGCGGGAAATTAAACAAAACAATTAAAAACTATGTTTAGTAATTGAGCTATCAAAAAAAAATATTTGAAAAATTACATAGACTTTTTTTAGCTCTATATTTGCAGTTTTTATTTCATTAAATATATTCCCAAAAAAAAAATTAAGAACAACTAATCCCGAGATACTGATTTTCACGGAGCACTTTATGTACATATGTATGTATATCAACAGGAGTTCTGAAGGCATATTTGGCATCATGGTAGGTTATTAAAAATATTTTAAGCACATCCTGAGTCAACTTTGCTAACTGGTTGGATATAGGTATACCAAAAACCATAAGTATTGGTAAATAATTTAAGTTTATTTTTTGTATTTTAAAGCTTCCTAAAATCGTAACAAAAAGTTAAAGAATTTTGGATTAACCATTTATTTAATATTGTACTTACGTTAGTTGTTAACGAAGTTATCTTAAAAGATGTTCAAAATGTCTTCCGTTTTATTCAAGGCATTTATCCATTCTCGCTTGAACAGACCTTTCCACGTTTTAGAGAATACGAGGTGTTTAAATTAAGTCATGAAACTGGCAACGTAACGCCCGATCTAGCAACATTGCAGAGACGGGACTTAGAAAGGAAAGAAATCCATTATCGCTGTATGTTAACATGTAATGCACCTGCAGTACAAGTTTGAACTTGTTAGAGTCATTTGTTTGTTCTTTGTTACTGTTTTCATAAACCGTTTTTTTTTTCTAGTGCATTTTAAAAATGACATTAATTTAATTTTGTTAATTCATACTGATTTGCTGAAGAACAACTGGATGATGATGAAAAGATATCACTATGATTCGCCTTGTCACACAGCCATTTCAATAAACAAGTTTTTAGCCAGTTAAAACATTCCTGTGGCTCCTCAGCCTCCTTATTCGCCTGACATCAGTCTTTGTGACTTATTTCTCTTCCCGAGATTGAAAAATCATAAAAACATACAAACAGCTATAACCGACCAGCAGATTGATGATATACTGGATATTCCAGTACCTATATGAGTTCCAGCACTGCTATGAGGAATGAAAAAACCGTCTCCAGCGCTTTGTGGTTTCCCAAGTAATTCTATTCGAATACAAAAAATTGAAAAAATCAGTCTCATTACTTAATTTACACACCTCGTATTATCCCAAATCAACTCCGCTAACTGCCTGACGAAAGGCGCTTTAACTGAAGCACTGTGGAACCTCTTTAATGGGAACACATCCTTGCCTTTTGGATTATTGAATCGTTCGGATTAATGAATATACGATAGCAGAATTTTTGGCAGATTAAAACATTCTTTAGCAGAAAATTTCGTCTTAGTGGATTATTCTGTTTAAGAGTATGATAATGCAACTTTAGAATTCAGCGTAAATTAATTGTAATGTTTGTGTAAGCATAATTATTGTTTTATTAATTAAAATGTGAGTTATCAAAATTAATTTGTTTAGGATATTTAAGAATGAGATTTTTGTTGCTGTTTGCGTTAAAATTTTATTTCTGTTTTATGTTTTGGTTATATTCAGGGGACATTTTATTTTTTGTTATGTTTATTTTTCATGTTACTACAAAGCGTATTAAATTTAGATGTTCTTCTTGGCTATAAATAAGGGATAGATGGGATAAAAATTACATATTCTGGATATTTTATGGTTAGTGGATTTCTCTGAATTTTAAACGTGGATCTGACGGAAAACAATATTCAGAGGTTCACAATATTTAATATTCGGAAAACACTATATTCAAACACTGGTTGCGATTCGAGAGCAACGACGAGTTTTTTTTAGCATCATTCGGATTACCGAGGTAGCGTTCGGACCATAACTTATTTATTATTAGCGTTCGAATTAGCAGGTGTTTGAATTAACATGTATTCAAATTAAAGAGATTGTACTCTATAGCCCTTCGATTTCATGAAAAACGTTTGGTTTTTTATATTTTTTTGTAGTTGTCTACACCGTTGTAGTTGTAGTTGTCTACACCGAAGATTCCACCCAGAATTTATTCGCGACTGTTCCAAGCAAAACGTTACGAAAATATCCGGACAGATAAAACTAAAGTGCTCTTTACATTGCCTCAATTGTGGGAATTCAAAGGAAAAGGTATTTCCTAAAATAGTTCGGTTTAAATGTACACTTAATTTCGTTATTTTTGGCGCCTCTGTTATTAATTTTAAATACACTCTGTCAAAGGCTCTCACAAGAAATCTAATTGTCTCGAAAAAAGTACCCTAAAATTTACCTGCCACCGCCTTCGCATCATTCTGTCGGAAATTTTTGGGAAACGCAATAATTCCTTTATTTCGTATTCAATTTTTCGTACTTTGAATTACCAAATGAATTTAAGTGGTGTCTTACATCAATTCCAATATGGCTTTTTAGTATAGTTTTATGAGACTTATTATGGTAGAAATAAGGGTGTTTGGTATCAGATGGTGAATCTTGATGAACGGTGGATTATATTATTCTCACTCCACGAGACAACTTAAATAAAAGCCCCGCGTCGCGTCGTATTGAAATGTAAAATTTTACATTGCGGGTTAATCAAAATACAGGGTTTGTCCTTAAAGTAATGTCAGTGAATTTTTTTCCCGAGACTATACGCGCCAGCCCGCGCTTTACTTGCTGAGATTGTGGTGGGGGGGATCTGGCAACAAGATCCAACAAGCGTCACGTCAGTTGGCTACCGGTCGCTTCACTCGTTCTTTGAGAGTCATTACAGTGACCCGGTGCAAGAAAAATGCAACGTTCGCTTGAGCAACGGATAGCGATCAAGTTTTGTGTGAAATTGGAGAAGAGTGCTGCGGAAACCATTCCAATGTTGAAGAAGGCTTTCGGCGTCGATTGTCTTTCGGACAGGCAAATTTTCCGGTGGCACAAGGCCTTTGCAGAAGGTCGGGAAGATGTCAACGACGAGAACCGCGCTGGACGGCCATCAACCTCCAGTTCCGACGACAATGTGAAACGTGTGCGTGACTTGTTGAACACTGACCATCGTCTAAGTGTCCGTTTAATTTCCGAAACATTAGACATTACGAAAACCATTCTTCACGAAATTGTGTCGGAGTCTTTAGGAATGAGGAAGGTGTGCGCGAAGCTCGTCCCAAAAGTGCTAACTTACGTGATTGTCTTTTTTGATTGCCGGGGATTGGTCCATCATGAGTTCGTTCCGCAGGGGACAACCGTAACCGGAAAATTTTACGTCGAGGTGCTGAAGCGGCTGAAACGCAGGGTGAATCGCGTCCGCCCAGACATCTCAAAATCCTGGAAGCTTCACCATGACAATTTGCCTTCGCACACCTGCTTCCTCGTGGTCGATTACCTCGTCAAGGCAGGCATCACCGTTGTTCCCCAGCCTCCCTACAGCCCCGATGTGCCCCCCCCCCAGACTTTTTTCTGTTTCCGCGCCTCAAAACCCCAATGAAAGGACAGCATTTTGGGTCGGTGAAAAACATTCAGAAGGCTTGCACAGACGCTTTAAAGGCGATTCCGGAAAACGACTACCGTGCGGCTTTTGATGCGTGGAAGACCCGCTGGAACCGATGTGTGGACGCAGGAGGAATGTATTTTGAAGTTTCTAAAAATGTATACACATAGAACCAATAAAAACCATTTTTCAAAGCTCACTGACATTACTTTCCGGACAAACCCTGTAAAGTAGTCAATGTCAAATCCGTCTGCGTAATTTTTCTGTCTCCCAAAATTCTATCCCTATATTCTATCTAACTACAGCGGTGATAATCTAGTGTGTTAAATATTAAATACAGTATGCTAAGAATGATTTCACAAAACGACACTGAGGTTGGTACATACAGTAAGGACGTAAAGGTTTGCATAAATTCAATTTTTTAAAAACGGAAAATACTTTGGAAAAATCCTTGGTGGTGTCAGATTTTATTTTCAATTGGTGTCAAATTTAATTTCAATCTTACGCTGAAATTAGAAGTAGCAGTTACGTCATCGATTTCGACTATGAAACACTCTATATACAGGGTGTCTCAGCTTTTAGTTTACAGACTTTATTTGCTCACCCAGGATAGTTAGCAAAAAAAATGTATATACAAAAGTTGCTTAAATTCATGAGGCCTATAAAATGACATATTCCGTTTGACATGTTCTAGTGACCTTGAGGTTATGTCAGTGTCAATATAAGTTTTTTTAAATACAACACCCTGTATTTTTCGACATTTTTGGATTTATCGAACAATTCTACACATATTTCATGTAACATACCCTATACCTATCTTCAACCGTTTTCGAGATTTCAGTTTGCCTTGTTTGCCAGCTCAATTTGAAAATTTATTAAACTAATTGCTTATAATTACTGAAATATCCCATTGATCTGATTAAAATTACTTTTAACAATGCCTCTCAATTGTTTTAAAACTGACAAGGCAAACTGAAAATTCTTTGTATTGTGAAATAATAGCTGTTTGACTGTTTGAAAATCTCGAAAACGGTTGTAGATAGGTATGGGGTATGTTACATGAAATATGTGTAGAATTGTTCGGTAAATACAAAAATGTCGCAAAATACAGGGTGTTGTATTTAAAAAACTTATATTGACACTGACATAACCTCAAGGTCACTAGCAGATGTCAAACGGAATATGTCATTTTATAGGCCTCATGAATTCAAGTAACTTTTGTATATACATTTTTTTGCTAACTATCCTGGGTGAGCAGATAAAGTCTGTAAACTAAAAGCTGAGACACCTGGTATATATTTTTTACTTTTTGAATTCTCCAATTTCAAAAATTTATAATATCTACGGTTTCAAGTGATTCGTTTGTGAATTGGAGACAACTGAAAATCTATTCACAAATAAATAACATTAGACCACAGCGTCATATATTTTTAGAACTAACTGTTACTGGAGAATCTAAAAGGGGAAGAAATAATATATAGGGTGTTATAAAAATAGTCGATGACGTCTTGTACGAAAGAGTGGTGACGTCATCGCTAGTTATAATTATAGCGTACGGGAAGAAGCCATGTATAAAAATAAATAAATCAATTTATCTACCAATTGTGGTACAATATTTAAAAATGCGCCTAAATATACAATATAAGATATAAAAAAAGTGGTGACGTCACAAACTTTTTTTGTACATGACGTCATTGACCTGTTCCAGGATTTTTCCAAAATATTTTTAATTTGGAGAATGTTGAATTTATGCAAACCTTTACGTCCTCACTGTAAATACTATATATTCGTAAAACATTTTCATGTGTAATGTATCTGGACAAAAATAATAATGACTTCGTTTGAATTCTTTATAAATCATGGTTATCTCGTCGCAACACGCATAACAGTGACACTGAAATGTTCGGACTTCAGCTTTACGCTATTGCTGATTTGATTTCGCTATTTTGTTGCAATATGGGCAGCGGATCTCGTCAGAGGACAGACGCACTACCAGAAAGTATCTTCATATGTATAGGTAGATAATATGCATTGCCATCAAATTTAAAATGGGCGCTAGAATTGCGAAAACGTTGGTCATATCTGCATGTGTCATGCCAGTCATGAACTACTACTGTAAGGCAGTGGCGTAGCCATGGAGGAAATATAGGGGATATATCTCCCTCAAGAGTAGTGAGTAGTAACTTTTTTTACATAGAGAAATACGCTGATATAAAAGGAGTCATTGGTAAAAATAATTAGTATAAGTATATCCCTCCATAGATCAGTTTCGGCTGCTATAAGGTAGGATTAAGGGGGAAATACAATTAGAAAGGTCAAAATTGCACATTTATTTTTTGTATATCAAAAAGTTATTATAAGATCGTAATGAAAGTGTGTACTCTATTTCCATTCTAAATTGAAAATAGGTAGGAAAAAGCAAGGTTGTCAGATATATTTTCTAAAATTGCTAAGCTCACTATACAAGTATACTTCATACTTCAGTAAACTGTTAGTTCGTGACGTTCTTAGAAAGCTAGTTTGGAAATTTTTAAAAAAAAATACTTAGATATAAATTTATTAGTTAGCATTAAAATCAAGCGTTTAAAATTGGTGGAAAAAATAATTATAAATTCAAAAAACTTTATGTACAGGGTTTGTCCGGAAAGTAATATCAGTGAATTTTTTTTCCCGAGACTGTACGCGCCAGACCGCGCTTTACGTGCTGGGATTGTGGTGGGGGATCTGGTAACAAGATCCAACAAGCGTCAGTTGGCTACCGGTCGTTGTAGCGGTCGCATCGCTCGTTCTTTGAGAGTCGTTACAGTGACCGGGTGCAAGAAAAAATGCAACGTTCGCTTGAGCAACGGATGGCGATCAAGTTTTGTGTGAAACTGGAGAAGAGTGCTGCGGAAACCATTCCAATGTTGAAGAGGGCTTTCGGCGTCGATTGTCTTTCGGACAGGCAAATTTTCCGGTGGCACAAGGCCTTCGCAGAAGGTCGGGAAGATGTAAACGACGAGAACCGCGCTGGACGGCCATCAACCTCCAGTTCCGACGACAATGTGAAACGTGTGCGTGACTTGTTGAACACTGACCGTCGCCTAAGTGTCCGTTTAATTTCCGAAACATTAGACATTACGAAAACCATTGTTCACGAAATTGAGTCTTTAGGAATGAGGAAGGTGTGCGCGAAGCTCGTACCAAAAGTGCTAAGGGACGATCAAAAAGCGAGGCGCGTCGAAACCTGCCAAGAACTTTTGGACACCTGCGAAGACAACCCCGCTTCCCTTAATGACGTCATTACCGGGGACGAAAGTTGGGTCTTTGAATATGATCCGGAGACGAAGAGACAAAGTGCGGAATGGCACACGTCGAACTCCCCTCGCCCCAAGAAGGCCAGGATGCCCAGGTCAAAGATCAAGACAATGCTGATTGTATTTTTTGATTGCCGGGGATTGTCCATCATGAGTTCTTTCCGCAGGGGACAACCGTAACCGGAAAGTATTACGTCGAGGTGCTGAAGCGGCTGAAACGCAGGGTGAATCGCGTCCGCCCAGACATCTCAAAATCCTGGAAGCTTCACCACGACAATGCGCCTTCGCACACCTGCTTCCTCGTGGCCGATTACCTCGTCAAGGCAGGCATCGCCATTGTTCCCCAGCCTCCCTACAGTCCCGATGTGCCTCCCCCCCCCAGACTTTTTTCTGTTTCCGCGCCTCAAAACCCCAATGAAAGGACAGCATTTTGGGTCGGTGAAAAACATTCAGAAGGCTTGCACCGACGCTTTAAAGGCGATTCCGGAAAACGACTACCGTGCGGCTTTTGATGCGTGGAAGACCCGCTGGAACCGATGTGTGGACGCAGGAGGAATGTATTTTGAAAGTTTCTAAAGATTTGTACATGTAGAACCAATAAAAACCATTTTTCAAAGCTCACTGACATTACTTTCCGGACAAACCCTGTATATTACTATACTTAAGAAAATTTTGAAGAACCGGCAACGGCGGCTCAGGCGGCTGGCCGCTCAGAGTAAAACCACTGGCGGTAACACCGGTCAACGAGATTATTAGACTACTTTGCATTTAATACATTGCTAATACTTCTTCGGTCCACTGTGCCATAAAATTTTTACGACGTCGTTAAAATGATTTATGGCTTTAGGCACTCAACTTGTTTAAGACGCCAGTGACGTGTATTTCAGCTAGGTTTTAACACAGACAATTTTTTGAGATTGTCTGGCTAAATGAGCATTATTTACAGCAAATTATATTACAAATATTAAGAGTTTTGTATGCAAGCTAACTTTAATCTCCTATATTGATTTGAATGAAAAAAATTATTTCACAATTTTCAAATTTATAAAAGATATATGCACGCCCATGGAATCATAAAGTTGCACCGCTTTTGTTGTTCTCCAGGCGTATTTATCATTTTCAATTAAAATTAGAAGGACTATACATTTGTTAATGAAGATTGGAAGTATATGGAATTTTTTTTTAACAAAATGGCGGCTGTATAATGACGCAAAATAGATCCATAAAAAAACGGTGGAAGTTCTGGACGTCGTAATTTTGATCTATAACAGCCTAGAAAATAAATTTATGTAAAAAATAATTACAATTTGTCAGTAAACCAAAAAAAAAATTCGACGATTGACACACGTTTTTCAGAAAAAATGTGTTTTTTTCGGTCATTTTTGCAATAATAATTCAATTTTTCAACATCAAATTTTAAATTTTTAAATATAAAGAAGAAGTCGTCAAAATTTCAGCCAAATCAGACGATTAGTTTTTGAGGTATCGCTTCCATCAATTTTGAAAATGCTGTTTTGAGAAAAACGCGTTTAAAATTTTATATACCTCAAAATTTTATTTACCTATTTACGCTTTAATCAGCGATGCCAGGGGCATACAGTAGACCTTCAGATCCTTCATAAAACTCATTTGTACTTTGCTGAAGCTCTTGGCGAGCCTATATAAATTCGTCCCAGGGTATTTCAAAACACAATAGACAAAAGGCCCCCTGGGCCGACAGCACCGAAATGCGTACTACGCCTTCTCTTCGAAGAACGATAAAAAAAATAGAACTGTTTTGAATTTGATTTTAAAACATTGCATGCATATTCTACGATACATTTACTATCTTTTTAGGTAAAAAGAACAATCGATTTTTTGGACCCTCTAATTGTGTTTCCCCCCTTAATTGGATAACTCTATTAGAGAGAAAGATTTAAAAAGAATAGGTGAAAGTTAAAAAAATGCTCGGCCAGGTCATTTTTTTTTTCTAAAGAGTATATTGTTACGAACGCTGGGCCAGTCCGCCCCTGCCTTCCTCGATACCAGCCGACCGCGTCGTCTGATAGACGTATGTGGAAGCGCCTCGAAAGATCGCGGCTGCTCAGGAGTCGAAGCGCCTGGATTGTACGGGCATGTTAGACGCGATACTTCTATAGGGATATACACTCAACATCCACATATCCGAACTCCAAATTTCCGAACTCACAATATTTCCGAACTTTTTCTCACGATATTTCCGAACTTGTACTTCCACATAACCGAACTTGTCGCTGATTGGTTGACGACAAAAAACCGCGAAATTTGAAATGAGAAAAAATATACACAATAATGCGATTGTTATCAAACATTTCGATTGTCACAGAATTCAGCAAAGAGGAAATCGCCCTCCCTCAGCAGCACACCTGAGACAAGAGTTCTTCTTTGTACAAACCAGTGAAAAACACTTCTTTCAAATGGCGTATCATAAGTACCGGTGCACTTTATTGTGTCAATCCGTCCACTCAATTTTCGTCTTTTTTTCAGTTTTTTTCAAAGTAAATTTCTTTTTTCCAAGAATTTCTGCCACTGACGATTTATAAATGGTATACATCTTACATAGATCAACATTTTTAACATCATTCTTTGCGTGATTTATCAAATCCAGCTTTTGCTCCAAGGTTAGTCTCTTAGCAGGCTCTTTTCTCTGCAAATAAACAGTACAATAATGTTTATTTTGTATCACGGTTTTCTTAAAAATACATATTTTCTCATAATTTTTCATTTCACTTTGAAATTATTATAGGTTACGTCAACAAAATGTTCAATAAAACAAACCTTTACTTTGAATTACAAAATAATTACCTGCATCACTCTCTCCTTTGCACCTGACATTTTGTTGTTTAGAAAAACGTTCTTTTATTAACATGTACACATGTATGTATGTATTACATTTGCATAAAAACCTCGAAATACAAAGAAAAGTACTAGAATGAGCCAGAAAAACCCTGCGCCAGCAGTTCGGTAATCCCGAGGTGACGAGAGTTCGGAAATGTGGAAGTCTGCGGAACGTAAAAGTTCGGAAATGTGGATGTTGAGTGTATAACGGGGTATTTCGACGCGGGACAATAGTTTTCGATTTGAATCGATCTGAACGCGGCGCGCTCTCCGTACAACGCTCTAATATAAATTGTATAAAAATAAATTAGTGTAGTTACGCAGTGTTTAGTCCGTAGTTGTATTAATTAAATAAATAGTGTTAGTTCAAAGTGCGAGTTTAATTTTTCACACCTCACGAACCCGAAATAAATAAAACGTTACAATATGATAAATATAAGTTTTTCTAAAGGGCAGATAATAAAATCAATTTCTAGATCGTCTTCTGTAATAATTTTCGAAAAATTTGATTTTGAAATTTTTGATATTCTAGCATTTGTTCTACATCTTGGATACCATGAATGAATGAATGAATAAGAAAAGTGGGCGGGAAAACCCATGCACTTAGGCCGCCTGACGGGCCCATTGTGCACCCACATTCCATGAGTAGGTATTCACCCAGGTATGCCGACCTCTCTAGCAAAGGCGCATATTTTCCTGGGGTGAATTCTATTAACATCCTCTGGGTTCAGAACACAGCTCCCAAAGTGCCGTTCTCTGACCCTTGCAATTGCAGGGCATTCTGTGAGGATGTGAGATGCAGTCTCCTCATCCTCCATGCACCATCCACATTCAGGATCATCTATGACCCTTATCATGTGGAGGTGCCTTTTAAGGTGACAGTGGCCTGGAAGGAGTCCTGTCACCGTTCTAATGTCTCTTCGGTTCATACCTAGGGGACTTTGAGTTAATTTGAGCGAATTTCATTCTTATACTAAGTAAAAACTTAACTGAATAAATATACTGTCGCACAGTGGTTCAAAATACCAAAATCTTGGACAAAATTCATTTAGTACTAAAGATGTAAACATTTTTTGATAAAAATTGGTAAATGGAGGTTTTCGGGGTCGCTGATAACGAATTTGACATTCATTTTTTTAAAAAACAAAATGGCGGATTCAATATGGCGTCCAATTTTTGGAAAAAGTTGATGAATTTGAGTGATAACTGGTATACGGGGGTTTTCGAGGTCGCTGATAACGAATTCGACATTTATTTAAAAAAAAAATGGCGGATCCGATATGGTGACTTAATTGGAACCAAATTAATTTCTACGGGTAATGATTAATTAAAAAAATTAAATTACATTAAAAAAACATTTTATGTAAACAAATTTTGTAATTTTATTTTAGTTACAGAAAGTCATTATAATTGCTACTGTCATCGCATAATAAGAACTGTCCCTCTCATCTACAGTTGGTTCCACAAGCAATTCGATGACTTGTGGTGCCAACACTTCCAACTTCGCTACATTCTGAAAAAAAAAATATAGTAAATTAATGTTTGTCTACATTAATAAAATTTTTTATACATTTCATTTTTACAGAATGTGAATACAGTAAAACCTCGTTCAGAAGTCCCGCTTAAGATTTTTTTTCCTTCGATCCCTTGAAATACTTCTTAATGAGATTTTATTGTATTTTGAAAAACGGTTTATTAATTAATATTGCTGCACTTTTACAAACAGCTGCGCAGTAGCGGTACACCCAGGAACATTGGAAATATAACATCAAAATTATGATAGCCGAATGTTGAGATAACTCTAATTTTTAATTTTGTTCAAAAACTAAATTTAACTCCTAGTTAAATTTTGATGTAAGCTTCTCAGTGCTCCTGGGGGAATGAAAGCAAACTTGTATGGTTATTCAGACGACCGTCTGCTGCAATAGCTAAATCCTAGTAATCCATTTCGTCACTCATTTATCTGACTACCCGGTGAAAGGTAACATTGCGCAATACGTTGCGCATTTTACGCGTTTTCGCTGGTACTCAGTACTTCTGCGCACTTAAATATGCATTAAAAAAATGGGGTACCTCGGGGTACTTGAAATTTTGATATGTTTTTAACAAGAGTTTAATAAATGTATTAAGATAACAAGTAGAGTGGAATCTCTTGGAATTTTCAACATAGCCCTTCACATATCTACAAATTTTCTATCAACTTCGACAAAATAGAATGCACATAACCTTGTTAATAAGCAATTGAAAAAATTGTTTTCTGTAAATTTAGTTTTACAGCGTTGTAGTACTTACTTTCAGGAGACGAATCCGCATTTTTATGTTTTTATCACGTAACACAATAAAATTTGGCACGGTCGCACGCAAAATGTAAAATTTATCTTGACGCGAGATTGGAATGTTACACACTCGGCGGTCACTTTCACAATGCTCTCACGAAGAATGTAGACCCACCTGGTCCGTACTATTGATCCCAAAAGGTCCCAGGGACATAACAGCTTTTTGTTATTTTGAACCACTGTGTGTCGGACCTTCTGAATCGTATACCTACTTTTGTAATCCCAGAGTAGCCTTACAGTTTATCACCTAGTCACCTTGGTTGCATTTCTACTGAATAGCGGAAAAATTGTGATTTGTTACGTTAAAGTACATATTATAGTATATTTAAAATAAATGTATATTTTCATTTCAAGGTCATTGTTTATATTCATGAGTGCGGTCCTGTTTAAATACTTGAAGCTTGTGTTTTCTTCCACTCGTCCACACGTCCCAATACCGAAATTTGGCTTCACTTGTTCATACAGAAGTTGTAGCCGCGCTTTGTCTGGTCTATCTTAAATAAAATGACTTTATAGTCAAATACTTCGAAAATTTTACTTTTTTACATACTATCTTTTAAACTAGTTTACTCGCAGAATGATTTTCTTTTCAACTCCTGAAAAAAAAATAGGTTTGTTGTTTAAGAAATGATCGGTTATGAAGTCACCGATCACTTCTCGAAAACAAGAGACGATCTGAAAATGGAATTTACTGAAATTGTATCGTTGTGAAAAAACAAATTGACTTGTACGAGCCTTTTTAATTAAAACTTTCTCAAAAGGAGAATAAATTAGATTCCACTTTGCGATCCACTTTCCAACTTTTATATTTCACTATACAACTTTTTTATTGGTATGTAAGTACAGTAGAACCCCGATTATCCGTGCTCCACGGGGCCGGAGGAGGCCCGGAAAATTGAAAAGCACGGATAATCTGAACATTTATTTCTTACATATGTATGTATGTATACATGATACAAAGATAACAGAAAACAAAATCACATGAAATTGCATAAAAAACAGAATTCTACATAAGTAAACTTTTACACTAAATAAGAAAAATAAAAACTCTAGATAGGTAGGTTAACTTGAATTTACATAAAACGGATATGTATTTCAGGTAGCCTAGGTATGCATTTGAAAATAAAGTCTGTCACTTTGGTCAGTGTTAAAATTCGTCGATGGTTTCCGGCGAGTAATTTACGGTAACGCTATTTCGATAAAACTTCAAAAAATGCAATTTCAATAATGGGAAACCATGGCACGGATAATCCGCAGCCCGGATAACCCGCGCACGGATAATTGGGGTTCTACTGTATTCTCATACGTGTATCCGCTAATTGTTTCATGTTATTTTTTTAATGTACTATTTGCAATAATGTTTTATAATTCTTAATATATGAGTTTAGTATAAATAATAAGTACGGAGGTAATTACTTGTATTCCATACATACATATGTAGGAAAAATACCTAATTGCTCATTTCTGTCTACACATTAGAAGAGTATTTAGGAACAATTATGTAGATATTGAATTATAATTTAAGGACAATTATGTCGTCTATAAACTAACGTTAACTGAAACCACAAAATGAATAAAAAAAAATGAATTCATTTTCTGTGGTTTTAACTGTCTCCAGGCATAGTTACCACTAAATCATAATTTAGTACCTACTAATTATGTAGTATTATGAACTATATAAAGCACTTATATCATGAAATGTAATAATAAAATAATAAGTATATACAGGGTGTCCCAAAATAATAATATCAAAAGTGACGTAAATTCGTTATAGGAGTGTTAGTCAGTATCAAAAATGCCATTTATAGATCGCATAAATCATAATGGGACACCAGGTATATAATTGTTCAATAAAATTGTTATACAGTTTGTCCCAAATTGATTATGCATGCATTGATATCTCGATTATTGTTGGAAATAGAAAGATGATTAAATGGTGAAAGTTTCAGAGGATTTTATTTTCTCTTCTAGTCTGGTGCTAAGGTTTATATGATTGCACAATCTCCAAAAATTTATCGGAAAAACACCATTTATATTTTTAAATTTAAATTGTAATAAATGTGGAATAATTCATTTGTGGCAACATACCTACATATATATCGCTAACCATAGTATACTTGTATATACGAGGTGTGCAAATTGCATCTCGGACCCTTTGGCGCGGCCTATTTGGCGCAGGAAGTTAGGCGCGGCCGGTTTGGCGCTAGGACTATCAGCCGCATCACAGTTTGGCGCAAGTATGTTTGTAGTTCACGTGTAACAGTGAAACAGCGCTATAGTTTAAACCTTATTTAAACTTTTTTAAACCTTAGTTAAACCTTATATTGAAGCTGATAACCGTATAACCGTATAAACATTGAGCTGCACATACCTGCCAGCGAGCTAAAACACTCATTCGAAATGCTTTTGGAACGTGCAAATCGGTGTATTAACTCTAATGGAGATTATTTTGAATAAAATAAACTTGATTTACCAAAAAAAAAATTTTGTCCATTTTTTCAAAAAGTCCTGTTTACTCTGAAGCAGACTTTAAAAGAAGCTGAAGATCGTCGTGTCAACTTTCTTTTTCAATAAGGTAATAATACGTTCTCTATTATAAAACTGGTACGAGTAACATAACAAGACAATTTAAATAGAATTAGAAGGATAAATAAATAAAAGAAGGATGTTTATAAATATTTCTAAGAGCCTTAAAATTTTTAGTTACGCCATAAGTATTCATTTCAATACTTATTCATTTGTAACCCCCCACATTTGTTTAGCCGAACATGAGTCGTTACTGATGTGTATATTTATAAAAAGATAGTATTAGTATAGTTTTTTCTCACTTGAGTGAGTTTCAATTTATTATTCGCATTTTTTTCTTTCAACCACTAACTTAGGCCTAAAGGAGTTGTTTTAATGAGTTTAAGTGTAAATAAACGAAATCCCTACTTAAATCAGTAACACAATTTTTTGTCCTTCGCCCATATTTCAAAAACACAGTCTTCGAGAAACGTAACGACATTTGTTTCATTTTAATTAAAATTTCATTTACGTTTTGCACATTAAAACGTATTTTTTTGTCAAAAATAAAAGCAATATATTTGCGTTTTTAAAATATCTTTATGTAATAAAATGTAGGTATAAAAAGTCAAGTGGCATCTTAAACAGCATTAGATATATGATAAAGGCCAAGCAAACATTTTTATGACTGTTATATTTTTGGTTCTTGCTATAAAATCGTTTACGCTCATAAAAAAAATGCAACATTAATGACGAAAGCCTTCCTTAATTAATTTTGTAGTACACATTAATTTGTATTATCCGGTTTATTAACACGTTTGTTTATAAATTAACCTTGTACATTTACAATTCAGTTCTTTTACTGCCACATCCACGTAGTTGAGTGGAAGTATGTCTGTCTGTCTGTCTAGCTATCTATCTGTTAACCTTTTTTGTGTACACGATAATTCGAGAACGCGTTAAGATGTCAACTCCAAATTTCGAACACTTACATATGTACCATCATGAGGTCTCGACCTGATTTTGAGCTTAATCGGTTAAGGGGTTGGAGGTTACAAGGGAGTAATATACTTTTTCTTTGACTTTTGGTAATTCACAAACGGGGCAAGATATTCACTTTAAATTTGAGATACATATACAGGGTTAGTTTTTATAATTCGACAAGTTATTGCGAGTTTATTATTAAAATTATAAAATATTTCTTCAGACAAAAGTGATAGGGTTTTGCATGTATTTTTATAACATGAAATGAGAAAAAACAATTGAACATCAGAAACCAGAAAACTGAACCCAAGTTGTGTTTTTTTTTAATGGCGTACACCCTATCTACATATTTTGATATGTATGCATATTCTGATTCCTTAATTTTTTTCTTCTCAAAAATATATACCATGTTTGCTTCAGAAGATCGATATATATTTTATTTGAAAAGTAATTAGCGACAACGGATCGCAGCTAACATTGACGTCTGGACCAGAAAAAAAGAGCGACGAAGAAAAAATAAGAACAGTCATTTAAAAAGTATTGAGCTACACTTCATTAATTTATATTTATTACCAATTGTTTAAAACAAGAATAATGTTTAACGAATAGGAAAAGTTTGAAGTTATTCATTTATTTTTAAAAGAAATATGTCGCGATCTGCTGAAGCTAACACATACATGTTATATATTTTTGAAAAGGAAAAAAAACGAGGAATCAGAATATGCAATAAGATATAGGGTGTTTAATTAATTTATTTATCTTATTTAAAAAACACTACCTTGATTCGGTTTTATGAATTTCTGATATTCAATTTTTTTGTTATAAAAAATTGAATATAAAAAAAATTGTTTTGTGTTATAAAAATTCATGCAAATCTCTACAGCTTTTGTCTGAAAAACTATTTTCTAATTTCAATAATAAACTCGCAATAACTTCATTTATACGTCAACGTCTGATTATAAAAACTAACCCTGTACAACATAACAGAGTCTATAAATGTAAAGATTTTTAGCATATGGTGAGGGGTTGAGGAGTTTAAGTATTTAAAATAGGTCAAATAAAATTAACATAGCAACATAAATTTTAGTAATTAGTAAATGAACTGCAACCACCCCCCCCCCCCAGGAATATGGGGGTAACTGAAATAAAAAATAACAGAAATATTAAAAAATTGCGAAACATATAAATATATATGGGTAAGCCATAACATGGATTTATTTTCATTTCGCTGATAGTATTATTTGTTATCCCATGGGAGAGGAGGAGGGGAGGGGGGTTGTATTTTAACATGAATTAAGGAAGATATTCAAGTGACGTATCGTTTTATAGGTTTTTGAAGCAGAAGAATTCAATATACCTTTAACAAGACTCTAGTTACTTCCTTATTCACAGGTAGTATTGTAGGTAGAAAATCAAAGGCACATAAAAGATCAAATATGTTGAAAAAACTAAATTGGTCACAGAAGTCAAAAAGACAGATTGGTTCACAGCAGGATAAGAACGAAAAGTAATTGACGAGAGGAAGAAGGAAAAAATAAATGCAGGTCAAGGAGGTCAATGGGGACAAGTTTATCAACAAAAATAATGGAAGGTCATGGGTTTAAGATGACAAAGAGGACAAAAGGGGTTAAAGTACAAGTAGAATAAAGTGTTGAATGACCAGAAAAAGGTGACTTGGTCCAATAGGACAAGAAGTTGTAATGGTGAGAGAACAAGGGCAACGATGGTAATGAGGTTAAAAAGTAAAGGAAGAGAGGAACAAATTAAGGACCACAAAATGGAGAAGAAAGGAAAGATAAAAGTAGGACGAAAAAAGGACAATGGATGACAAATGGTAGATGGCAAGAGGACAAAAAGAGGACAAAGCGAATACAAGAAGAGGATAAGAGAAAACAAGTGAAGGAGGAACGGGGATTAAAGAGGAAATTTAGGAGGACAATGGGGTTAAGAAGCACAAGGACAAGGACAGTAAAAAGAGGGCGAGAACGTAGAACGTTCTTTTTCAAAGAAAGGATAGAATAATATTCGAATTTTATGTTTGGGTTAAATAGTTTAATATTTAACCCAAACATTAAAAAAATAACTGCAAACTTTTGATGGAAATTAAAAAAAAGTAAAAAACGCAACAATCCAAACAAGCAATATTGTACGTTCCTTAATTTACGTTAACTGTACTCTTTATAACTTCCGTGATATATCCTAATAATCTAATATCACACTTTTAATAATATAACCTAATATGTATAGCGAGTTAATCTAATTAAATGTGGAAAAATTGTTTCCAGTTTAGTAGACATTCTCATTGTACAAGCAGGCAATCGTTTTCTTTATTAATACAATTTTACATCTGGTATATGTTCCTATATGTAGTTTAGACATAATCCAAATATAAGGAATCTCAAAACCAATTTGTTAAAGTTTAATGATTTCGACCTTCATACAGTCTCGTTAGAATTATGATTATAAAAAGAAATTATTATTAGTCTACTACGAGTATTTTCCACTACGAGAAAGTTCTTTGCATTTATACTGCACCGTCATATAACTAAAACAATTTAACATCCAGTATTTACATAAATTCGCTTTACTTAATTAATAAAGTATATGTGTCTCTAAACTAGCAATTTATCACTGGCTTAGAAGTCCATGTCTGGATGTAATGACTTGGTTGGATGCTCTCAATTTCGTCTTCCCAAACGATAAACTACATGTTACGATCATTACGTACAACGCTTTCTACCCAGTCAATAAATATCAAGCACGTATCCTTAAGCTCAAAAGGAGTAAGCCATTGTTTTATTATGTTTACTTTATTTAACCAAGTTAATGTTTAAGTTGTTTATCCGTTTATCCAAATTTTATTTATTCAAGTTTACCGTTATTATGTTTTGTATTTACATAAGAAAACCAGAATATCTGTCTGGGCATATCTCCCAGATATATCAAAACAGTTTAAATATATCATCTCGTCTTTATATTGCCGCCAAATTCCCAAAACTTTAATATCCACAGTTTTTTATATATCGATATAGGCCTACCTTGATGACACACCCCGTATACCATAACACAGCTGCAAGTGTAAATAATCAGCTTTCAATTTAAGTTAAAGTTAACAATGATATAAAGTATTTAATATTTTAAATAAGCGAAAGTATGGAAGTATGGAATCAGTATAATCGTTCATACAAAGTCCCCTTCCACTTATACCGGAAAGTAGAGGTTATCTTACTTATTTTACATGGAACATCCCGTATATAAGCTCTACTGGATTCGTGGCAATAATTTAGGAATAATTGACACGACATTTAATTTTAAGTATGCCCAACGGATATAAGGCTGTAATGCCAAGGGATGTAATACTCGCTGGTAAATACAGTGTGTCCGAGTTATCAGTTATCATTTCCGCCTCATAACTCAACCATTTTTCGATACATTTGAAATTTCCAAAAACTGTGTAATATTATGTAATATTAAGTTTTGCACGCTGCGGTGATAAGGTTAATATTAATGTCTGGTGCCATTGTCTGGTAGATGACAGTTAGGCAAAAAACTATTGCAGATGCAATAGTTTTGTGCAATGTGAATCACACCCACAATGTCTACAGCGATAGTACATAAATAGAGGTAATGCTGGCTCGAGTGACCTCTGGAGATGTATGTACATGTAGAGAAGGCTGCCTTATGAACTGATATTAGGCTTCGGTCTGGAAGAATGTGGGGGTTAGGTGAGCGACTGACGACGGAATGGGCAACGACAATGGGCGTACTCAGATCGTTTGCCCCTCACTTATCATTTTAATAAGAACTATCAAGTCGGACTTATGGCAGATGGCTGCTTTAGGTCGGACATCTCAATCTATACCAATGGTTGAAAAATGGAAACCAAATCTGGGTTTGGAACCTTTGTTGAAGACCTCTATCTGGAACCTTAGTGGTCCATTAGGTGTTCATGCTACATTGTTCCAAGCTGAGACCATGCTTTACTACAAGCGACCAAACAAGTTGCAAACCAAGGGATAATAAAACAGTTGGCATATTCACGGACAACAGAATCATATTAATGACTAAACAGTTACCAGGTTGATCCTGAAATGTGAGGAAACCCTGAAGATACTTGGACACAACAACTTCGTTAGCTTTTATTGGATAGAGGGGCATGAAATAAATTTGGAACGTGTAGACATATGCAGTGTAGGCCCTTGCACGCCATAGTTCAGAGGGTGCTTGGCTATGACCTGAACCAGCAATTGCTCCGAAGTCGTTCGCAATTCCACGATAAAAGATACGCTCATAGTGACAGGTGATTAAATAAACAGCTGCACTCAGACAGATGTCCTGTACCTGCACCCTATATAAAATTATCGAAACTACCTGCAACTGTCTCGGAATTTGAGGATCCTAATTGGAGTCCTTGCGAATCGATGCAGGATAAATAAATAGCCCCACAATATGTCATAATAATATAATTAGTCCCATACGTCGAGGCTGCGAATCGGAAGAAGACACAGCGGCACAAATTGTTCAGAAGTGCCAAGTATTTTCAGCAAAAAGAGGGCTATCAGCTAGAAACTGCTGATTTACAGGAATTACCATCTGATCGTCTCCTCAAATGCGGACCTCACGCGGTGAGATGGCCAGGAGCAGAGAGAGGAGCAGAAGCTGGATTCAAGAGGAGACCCTGAATACACGTGGACTCTGGTTACCACTAAACTCAAACATTATTTTTTAATTTTTGTTGATATTGTTCATATTAAATAAAGACTGTTTCAGCTTCACTGCCTGTTTTTTAAATTTCAGTGAACGATGATTTCATATTTACAAGTAAAAACACAAAAGAAGTCAATATACTTGACTAGTTATTGGTAAGTAGACATGCAATACTCCACGTGAATGATCAAATAAAACGGAACTCTTTTTAGAGTACCTTATTATACTCTTTATACATTGCGTACTTTATATGTACGTTTTGACCTAGTCGAAAAATATAGCAGATCGAACATCAAATCTTTAATAAACAGATTCGGGGCTGTCCAACAAACACTACCAATTTATGTACCACAATAAATTTAAAACGTGGTCTGGTTTTCTTGTTAAAAATAATTTAATTTAGTACCTACCTATTTTCGAAATGCATAGAAGCCGACCTTGAACTTGTATATCTATGAATAAACCTAACAGATTTTCTAAAAAAATAAACAACAGTGAAACAAATAATAAACCTCAATTCACTGCTTACGCGTATCGTTTTTCAACGAGTTTTGTTTAGTTTTATGTTAATGCGGTTAGAGTTTTTAGATGTTCTAGTGACATTTGCATAGAGCAGAGTAGATCTAGTGATAATTATATTGCCAGTAACCCCCCTATTGCCTAAAAATAAATATTGAATGACCGACGTTCAATTTTTACACAAAGGTCCTTTATGGCTAATAATGCCACAGGTCTACAAAAATAAAGTGTTTTCTATCATTAAATCAAAATACAATTTTGACATCATATTCGTGATCAGCGACCCCGAAAACTTATTAATCTTCACCAAATGTCGACTTTTTACCTTTTAGAGAAATTTTAACAGCTAGTTGACAGGTGTCATTGTGTTAAATTTCAATTTTGACATCATATTCGCGATCAGCCACTCCAAAAACCACAACATGAATCAAATTATCTCAGGGGGTTAAAAGGGGTTGTGGAGAAAAATTGACACGTCAAAAAAATTTTTGTTATGAAATTCGTTCGATTTTAGCACGTCAAAATACATAGAAATAGTAGGGTCTGCACTATAGACAGTTTTTTTTTGTAGACCTGTGTATTGAAGAAAGTGACTTTATTTAGTATAGCAACTCTCAGAAAAGAAGAAAATGTAAGTGACCACGACTTGATTGCATTGTTGATTCTTCGACCGTAATAACAACAGTGGCCCGTTTCACACCGATGGAAATTGATATGTATACAGGGTGTCCCGGAAAGTATGTCACAAACTTCAGGAGGTGATAGTACATATAAAAATAATATCAAAAGTCTCTATAAACATACCCCCGCAAATGCTGCCCTTTGGAGTTATGATCCTCTTTAGGTATCCCCTAGACGGAACATATTCATTTCTAATTTTTTTTTTGGGCCCATGTAGGAAGATGAAATTTTGAGAATAAAATTGGGCAAACAATTCCCTTATTTGGTGAGAATATGAATAAAATCCAGAAAACGTAAAGGGATTTTTCGAACACCCCATACATATTTTTGACGGGAAAAAACTTCTGGTTATTATATTATTTGTGGCTCAATTATTTTTATAAAGGTAATTCGATTTCGAAACTTTTTTCTCTCTAGATATTTTTTCGAGAAACGTGTCGTTTTCCCGTAAAAAAAGTTAAAAGAGGTCACCTCACTTAAAATAGATAGAAATAATACAACAATTAGTATAGGAACTATGGTAGAAAAAAAAAACAATTCTTTAATATCATTATCGAACAAAACAAGTAAATAAATTTTATAGGTAATTATAGTAAATGTTCAAACTGCCCTCCATGGACTTCAACACATGCTCGCAGCCTTCTAATAAAAGTAAATCTAGTAAATACATCAGGATTATTTCTAATAACATTAAACCATTCTACTATTCGCTGACGAAGCTCTTCTTCTGAATTAACAGAACTGCTATAAACGAGAGATTTAGTATGTCCCCGTCAATAAAATTCAGCCGCATTTACATCTGGTGAGCGAGACGGCCAATTTATTGGTATCATTCCCTCGTCCAATCCATCGACCGCGAAAGACTGTTTAAATGTCGTCGTACTTGATAACTAAAATGGACAGGTGTCCCGGCATGAAGGTACCATAAACGCTGCCGTAATGCAATTGAAACATCTTGCATTAACTCAAAAATATGGGTTTGCAAAAAAATTAGGTATTCTCTGGCACCAAGTCTTCTTGGTAAAAAAAAAAAGATCCCAACAGATGGTCGCCTACAATCCCACCCCATACGTTAACTGAGAAGGTTGTTGATGGTGACTTTCAATTATGAGATGTGAATTTTCATCTGACCGTTGATGCATGTTGTGCAAATTAAGTATGCCATCTCGTGTAAAAGTTGCTTCATCCATGAACAAAATGGTACATCCAAAATCTATGTTTCGGTGATGAAAGTCCAGCATTAACTGACAAAACTCCATTCTAAGTGGATAACCCTGGGGTTGTAGACTTTGCACCTTTTGACAATGGTAGGGGTGCAGAAAATTTTATTTAAGGCCTCACCAACATTCTACAAACTTCCAATTAGCAATTCTTGGGACACTTGCTCTGGGATTCTGTTCAACAGCTTTCAATATTTGACCATCAAGTTCAATATTTCGTGCTGAAATTCTGCCACTGCCAACATAACGAGGCACTTCCAGTTTCACAAAGTCGTGCGTCAACCTGTATGAACATTCGAACCGACGGTCTGCGTCTTTCGGGATATCTTTCAACGTACATTCGTTGAGCTGCTCTTGCATTACCACTACAAAAACCATGAATAATACGGATATCTGCATATTGGCGGTGAGTGAAATGAATATTATTCATTTTTATTCTCTGATAATGTCACCGTACGGGGCTAAGGCCGCTGCCAAATAAGCCACAGCATAAATGTCACTGCAAGTGACAGACGCCTACTATGTAAACTTTTATTGTGTTTGTCTCGGTGTGAACAATGAGGTGACCTCTTTGAACTTTTTTTTACGGAAAAACGACACGTTTCTCGAAAAAATATCTAGAGAAAAAAAGTTTCAAAATCGAATTATCTTTATAAAAATAAATGAGCCACAAATAATACAATAACCAGAATTTTTTTCCCGCCAAAAATATGTACGGGGTGTTCGAAAAATACCCTTTACCTTTTCTGGATTGTATTCATATTCTCACCAAATAAGGGAATTGTTTGCCCAACTTGATTCTCAAAATTTCATCTTCCTACCTGGGCCAAAAAAAAAATTGGAAATGAATATGTTCCGTCTGGGGGATACCTAAAGAGGGTGATAACTCCAAAGGGAATCATATGCGGGGGTATGTTTATAAAGACCTTTAATATTATTTTTATATGTACTATCACCTCCTGAAGTTTGTGACATACTTTCCGGGACACCCTGTATTTTGATGTGTCCTAACGATTTTTCCGAAAAGAATCCATGAGGATTTGATCGATTATTCAATACTTTACGAGAACACTGTATATTCGTAAGATCTTTTAAGTAGTTCTCATATCAACAACAGATTGATAAGCAAAATAAGCCAGGCACATTTCCATACACTGAAACATACTTTACTGGATGCACGTTTTGCAAACCACACCTGCAGGTGTCAGACATCATCAGGAGATGATTAATAGTGTCAAATTTTAATCATCTCCTGATAATGTCAGTATGGTTTTCTAAATTTTCTTGCATATTTGTGTCCAATTAAAATAAGAAAGTAAATCACTGGATTGACTGGTAATATTAACTGCACAGTAAAGAACTTGATCAAGAAATATCGATAGTTTTGTTACTTATCTCCGATGACATAGGAATATCTGAATATTTTCAAAATAAATACAGAAATGCGTATGAACATACTATGTACTAGGGCTAGAACCAAATGGTACATGCCAGAGTCGAACTTGAGCATGCATGCTGCAGTGAATAAATAGTGACTTAGCAAGTAATATTGTTTTGTCTTACTTTTCCCGCATCTGTTATCACATTCTTACACAGTAGCAAACAACTACACAGTAGCAAACATAAGTCATATAGGAATTCACTTCTTGGGATTCCATTTCTTTTATTTTCTCGGTGTTTTAGCGACTTGCTTTTCACACTGTCCTTTTCTGTAAACATGTAAGTAACACTTGCATATTTCACAGTACACAGTGGTAGCTTAATCTGGACTATCTGAGCTTAATTTGCACTTAAATCTGGAAAACCCTGCACATTTTTTTTCATTGATAAGCAAATGAGGCTGGCGTTTTAACCATCGTTATAATATCAATTAAGAGCCGGTAGTTTCACTCCCGGTTAAGGCCCGATTAACTAACCAGATGATAAGACTGTGAAAAAGTATACAAACATACATATTAAATTGTAGACATTTTCACTGTCTTATCGTCTGGTTAGTTAATCGGGCCTTAATCGGGGAAACTACCGCCTAATAAAAAAAGGGACCTCAAAACTAAAAAAAATAGAACTCCCACCGCGAAGGAACAAGAGAGGATCCGAGCATTTTGTTCTAGCCCTATTATGTACAGGGTAAGTATTATAAATGTTAACCCCTTTTATTTTTGTTATTTCTGGCCGATTTGGTTCTTTCAAAAGTGGGTTCAAACATTTTCAACGTAGTTTCCGAATCTGTTAACAGTTTTTGAAATTTTTGAAAAATATACGAGGTGTGACAATAAATATGATTTTTTTAAATGGAATACCCTATATATTCGTACATATTTCAATTTATGGTTTTTTTCTGAATACGAATATATATAATTATAGCACATTTGGAAAGGATTTTCTGAGTTATGACGAAATATGTAAAATGAAAATCTAAACCGTAAATTTTAGAAATTTACTTATTTGCAAAAAAATTAACTTCACAAAGGGAATTTGGAAGGGTATTCTGATCAGACTGTGCCTGCTAAAGTGACGTTACAAGAAAATTTACAATAAATTTTGTAATACAAATTCATTAAATAATGCATCTAGAAGAAAAACGAGGAATGTTATTACGTAATGAGGAAATACAGATGAATATTTTATTATCGATCATAGAAGATCCAAGTCGGTCTACTTATTCTATATCTAAAGATTTAAATTTAAGCTAGAGCAGCGTTATGCAACTTTTAAAAAGGAATAAATATAAACCTTTTCACATCCTTCCTGTTCAACATTTAACTGAAAATGATCATCGACACAGAAATACTATTTTGTCAACAAATCATCGACATATATAATGAAAACCATGATTTTTTGCATAATGTGTTTTGGACTGATGAGTCGTCATTTTCTACTGCTGGTTTATTTAACAGGCATAACAATCATCATAGGGCCACAGAAAATCCTCATATGGTGAAAAAGCTAAAAAAACAAGGACGTAAAACTGTTAATGTATGGTGCGGGATACACCGAAACAAAATAATTGGTCCATTTTCTTTAAATACTCTCAAAGGTGAAGTTTATCTTAACTTACTACAAGAACAAGTTGAAGAATATTTGGATAACTTGCCAGTTGTTTTAAATTTAAGAACAATCTGGCAGCAAGAAGGAGCTCCCCCACATATAGGGAGGCATAACTCCGTTAGGCCTGTGACGAACTACTTCAACCAAAAATATAACCTGTGGATTAGAAAAAATGGTCCCATCCATTGGCCAGCAAAAAGCCCTGATTTAAATCCACTAGATTCTTTCCTTTGGGGTACTCTCAAGATTATAAAAACAGAACTCATTAAAACAGCTCATACGACAAGAAGTAAATATTATTCACGAAAATGCAGCGGTATTTGAAAGCGTCCGATTAATTTTTTTGCAGTGATGTTTCAAATGCATCAAAAATAATGGAACTTATGTTGAAGATACAATGTAATAATTATTTTCTAACGTTTGTAAGTTTGATATTTCTGTTTTATTTGTATCCTTCTGTGTCTGCTTTTGATTTATATTTTGTTGATGACATTTATTAAATATATAATATATATCTTGATAACCGCTAGTTATGCATAATAAATAATTAACAAATTGACAAATATTTTACGAATAAACAATTTTAGACATTGGAAATAATTTTTAACCACTTTGACGTATATACAAAATTAAAATTTGCTTTCGTAGGCAACTTATAATATAGAGACATCCAAAAAAAAGTCATCAAAGTTGGCCGAGAAAAAAAAGACGTATTTCTATTCTTAATCGAATTTATAAACTTATTTACTTGTCAAAACTGTCACATCATATGACAGCCGTTGTTTATTTTACAAATTGTGACAGTCACTTGTCAAAAGTTTGACATAACCGAAAAGCTTAGACATGACCGCTATTTCCATCTCTCTCGTTCATAGCCAGAGTTGATGACGTTTTTTTTTGGATGTCTATATATAATAATATGTAGATTTGTTGTTTTACATATTTCATCATAACTCAAAAACTCCTTATCCAAATATACTATAATTATATATTTGTATTCGGAACAGAACCATAAATTGAAATATGTACGAATATACAGGGTGTTCCATTTAAAAAAATCATACTATTTGTCACACCTCGTATATTTTACAAACATTTCAAAAACCGTTAACAGATTCGGAAACTACGTTAAAAATCGTTCGAAACCACTTTTTAAACGAACCAAATCGGCCAGAAATAACAAAAATAAAAGGGGGTTAACATTTATAATACTTACCCTGTACATTGTACATAAATGTGTATTTAACAATGTAAGTTTGACGTAGTTTTGTTTGAATTATATTGTTTTTTAAATGCACTTACTATTTTCAGACAAAAAAGGTAAAAACATAGTAATAAATAGACATCGCCAAAATTGAGGATCGTTGCCGTACAGAGTCGCACTAGCCCATACAATTACCTACGTGTTATAAACTGGTGTTTTACTCTATAAAAGCTTGTTGATGAAGCTAAGGCACCGGTTTTACAGGGTACATACGAATATAGGGTTCACTAAATAACTGTTCTATAACCAGAGATGCGCTTTTCAGTTTTCACTGTTGTATATGGCTCGAAATCTAAACTCTTTTAGCGTTTTTCTCGGGTTTCCATAGGCAACTAGATCCGATAAATTAATGGTAACTTTATTATACAAGTCGTTCTCAGTAAGAAGGCATCAAAATAATTGATTTTTGTTAGGACTTTCTTCCAAAATCTGTTTTTATTTTTCAATCTAAAGTTCTGTGGATGAATTTAAAATATTAAAAATCGGCTTTCAGTGAAATGTGAAATTAGGAGCTAATTATAATTTCAAGGTCATTTCAAACCTAATCGGGTAATTAATTTTATGTAAATGATAGTTTTCGATCACAATCTTTGAGGGCTTTAAAATTGAAAAATATGTAACTGTCCTATGTAAACACCTTCTTACTAACAACAACTTGTAAATTAAAATTATAGAATATACAGGCTGTCCCATTTAAAAATTCAAAGTTCATATTTATTTCTCCGATGTAGTGAGCTATGGAAAAATGTGAAAACACTAAAAGACTCCAATTTCAAGCCATTTGAAACAATGGAAACTTGAGACGCGTATGCCTTTCCGTTTAAAAGTTATGGAGTGTACCCTGTCGTCGTAGACACTCGGTATACTTAGGTAATAACCCTGCACCGCCATGATCCGCACTTTTTGAGACATCTAATAATAAATTACAGTAAACGAAGTGTATTCTTGAAATAAAAGATAAACCCCGCAATTGAGCATAATAATCGCTTTCGCTTACGCACGACTGGATCTTAACCGAAGTCACAAACACAATGTCTAAACCCCCTTAATGGCATATTTGTTACCAAAAAAAAATGTTTATTGGAAGAATCAGGAGACGATAATAGTTCCCACAAATTGATAGCGGGTTAAATAGTAATATCTTAATAAAAAGTGTCTGCCACTGTACTTGATTGTTAATTCGGGGAAATTGTTTGGCTAATAATATATCATGGAGAGTATTAACCTATTGATTTGTCTCTTACTATGTTGTTCTTCATCGTTACGATCTCCGGCGTAACTAGGTAGGGTTCTGGGGGCGTACAGCTCAGCTTTTTATAAAAATCTGAATGTGGTCAATAATATGATATGAATTATGTACTAAGTTTTGAAAAGTGAAGTTTTACTAATGGCAAAAACGATGCCATAACTTAACTTATGTTAACATAATAACTTAATAAAAATCTTTAAAAAAACCTGTAAAATCACTTTGCTAACATTATCCGTATACTATTTTTCCCATTTTGTATTATATTATTACTAGGGACAGGAAAGTGTACCACAACGCAGGGTCGACACTATACAACCCTATGATAATCAAAGTATACCGTATTTTCTAAGGGCCTTATAAATTATATAAGCGTGTATGTCTTGCCCGTGCATACGTACGCCACTGACCGTGTCTAGTACGCTACACACGGGTGTAGCGGCTAGCGGTCCCGACTACCCGCACGGGCGGGTTGAATGGAATTTATCCCTGCGTCGTGGCAAACTTTCCGGTCCCTAAGTATTCCTATAAATAAACACTACTTTACATTCTTACTATAAATAGATACATGAATAAATAGTAAAATGTTTAGAAATAGAACTGGTGTTGATTTTCTCTATGAATTAAATTCAGTTCAATCTGTTGATTCCATGTTGTACAAATAGGAACATTTGAACACTTTTCGCCATTTTTTTTTGTACTCGACGCCTTGAGTCAACGCCAACTATGTTGATACCATCAGGAAATGATTGAAAGTCTTTAGTGAGGAATTTTAATCATCTGACCTCCAGCTTTAATCATCTTCTGACGATGCCAACATGGTTGGCGAAACGCACATCGAGTACAAAAAAAAAGTTTTTCGGTGTTAAGTTATGAAAAGTGTGCAAGTGTTCAAGTTTCTACACCGAAGGTTCCAATTTTTATCCTGTACAAATGGGTACAATCATTAGTTTTGTTTCAAATATAAAATATTACGGGTACTCGAATATAAAAACGTATTTTATCCTTTTTAGTCCATACAGTGTGTATCAGACATATGGAATAAATTCAAGATCTCCATAAAAACATATAAAGCGAACTTGATTATTGCAGATTGCTGTACATGGTTCTTACATTTCCTCCGAAATCAACAAATTATTTTTTTTAACTTTTGTTTTCATATATACAAAAACAGAATATTTAATTAAAGCATTATTAATTCAAAGATGCTCGAAATGAGCAATCAGAATATTCTATTAAATCTTTAAAATCAGAAAAGGAACCAAAAATAAATTGGTTCTATTAATAGCTAGCCCAAAAAAGTAAAGTACGACAAAAAGTAATACAGTAGAACATTGTTTATACGCACGTCAATCATTCAATTCGCTCATCAATTATCCGCACAGGCAACAAAATAAAACCAGCTATTGGATCTCATTTTTATACATATTTTATTTTTGGACAGTACAGTTTTCTATAAAATATAAGCCTGATTTCTTTGAAGTTTAAGTCTGAACTCTGTACACAAATATGTAGATATGTGTTTTACCTGTTTTTTTCATCATATAAACTCATATTTGGCTATCATCAAAAATTGTTATCCGCCCAACCCTCGGTTACCCCCAAAAATTACCCCAACCCGCTGATAAACGACATTCTACCGTAAAATTGTTCTTTCTTGTCAATGTCTGTTTGAAAGTTATCCTCATATCTGTTTCAAAATCTTGCTGATTTGGATTTCATGTGAACATAGGGTATTTAAACAAAATTCATAATATTTAAGACAGTTTTAATGATGATCGGTCACTGTAATAAAACACGAACTCAGGCAGATGTGGTTTGTTTGGTAAGACAAAAATATCTCGACTTACCACCTATATCCCAAAGTACAGTTAGCAAAATAAAGAAACAGTTTAGAGAACAAGGGCATATAATGCCAATAATTAAGAAACACGATTCTTCTTTAGACGACGAAACAAACTTAGATGTATTGGTCAGATTCCAGGAAAACCTGAATGCCTCAACTCGACAAATTGCCTTAGAAAATATTGTTAGTCTCCAGTCACTTAGTAATCGATTACACGAACACTAAAAGAAATAAAATGCACCCATACAAGGTACATCCAGTTCATGAGGTTGTGAAGACGACTTTGATAGAAGAGTAGAATTCTGCGAATAAATGATGCAAAGAATAGATAACAATAGAAAATATAAATCTTCACAACTGCCGCTATTGTGCTTCAGAAAATCCTCGGCACTATTCGGCTTCAGTAAAGCCTCTCTCTCGAATGAGGCAGATGCATACCCAAAATGATTCTTCTTCAAGATCGAATAATTCCGTCATTAAGAAATCTGTATCCCAACAGAAGAAATCCAGCAATACCAGCAGGCACAATATGGTTCCTTCTAGATGGAGCACTAACGTATTACCGTGTTAATGTTCGTCAGTACCTTGCCTTAGCGTTTCCAAATCGTTGAATTGAGAGACGAGGGCCGTTAAAATGACTAGCAAGGTCGCCAGATCTTAATCCCCTAGATTTTTTCTCGTGAAGATAGCTTAAAACCACCATTTACAAAAGAAAGCTGCAAGATGTAGATTAATGAGACGCATTTCCGACACCGTTAGGTCCACTACGCCGCGAACATTAGACAACACTTTTATTCAAGATTAGGGAGTTTATAGGATGTTCTACGTGCACATTACCAACATCTCACTAAAAATATTGTTTTATTAAACAATATATTTTTGCGTATGAAAAGTAAAGTTACAAAACTGATTAATTTAATTAGAAAGTTTAAATACCAAGTACAGCGCAGTTTAAATATCATGTACATTCCTCTTTGAATGCCTTGTCCAATGGCGTATTACTTGTCATGCATTTATATTAAAAAAAATGTCGATAAAGCCATCGTCTACTGTCACATGATCCATTTTTACAACCAGTAGGCTAAAAATATTCGAAAGAATCAAAATTGCTTGACGTGTTTTCACATTTAGTTGACTAAGTATGGAGATATTGAGTTTATTCCATTTGGCTGATACACACTGTTATTCCATTTGCTGATACACACGCTGATAAATGTCAGTACATTTCGACGCTGCCAAGCCAGAACGGCATAAACGCCAAAATGGTCACTTTTTAAAGCAACAAATTTTTAAACAACATTTAAAACAATCCAGTGCAGAGCTGAATGACACAGATGACGAGGGAACGAGAGAACATCGAATATAATTTTACATCAAAATAAGTATAGTTTTATTACTTTTGCGTCATCATTAGGTTCGTAAGAGTATGTTTTTCGAGATTAATCTATAATCTAAAGTCAGATGTATTATTAGCAATCTTATGTGGCGTTTGTGCCAAAATCACTGGTTCATTTTAATATATTTTTTTATGTTTTTCGTATCTTGTGTTTTATAATGTATATGAGGTTTGATTTGCCAAAAATTATAAATTATTCTTGTCAGTTATAAAGATCTCTCAAAATCAATTATATAAAGCATTTCGAGAATCAAAAAATTGCATACTGTAATAGAGAAAAACATAAAAAATAAAATTATTCAAGCCCCGTCTGAATGGCCAACTGTACTGTTCAATGCAAGGATAAATCATGAGCCCTATATTATTAAACAGCTTAATTTTTCAGGTTTTTTAAACTTTAAAACTATATATTTAGACCTAAATTGTAAAATCAAAGCATTAGCTGTCAAAAAAGCCACATTCTCTAAAAATGATTATAATGTTAAAATTTTAACTTCCTTTGTTCACCCCAAGGAGAAAAGTGTATATTTTTTAATTAAAGAAAATAGTAAACCCCGTGTGTTAAACAATTTACAAACTTTATTTAAACAGTTAATAATTAAATTGGAGTATGACTTTGAACATCAATCACTTAAACCGAGCACCTCAGTTCCAGATCGACTTGAAGAAACATATGTTGAAGACCATTTAGGAGAACAAGCGACCTAAAATCTAATTTTCACTTTCTAATTTCTTAATGTATCTACATTTGTATGCGTCATATTATTTACCTTGTACCTTTGGTACCTTTTGTTTTTTCATTTTTAATTGTTGTAATACTAGGTACGATGAATTTTAACGTTTTTATTTTGTTTTATGTTAAACAGTCTTAAAACCACTATAATATTTTGGCATCTTTTAATTATGGCACAAACAATGTATTTTTCTTAACTTCTTTGTCGCCATGTTTTTGCCAAATGACATATTTACAGCACAAGCGACAAATTAAGGGGACCCAAAGGTCAAAAATTTGTTTTTTTCATTGAAAGTATCTGTCTCCCAAAGTTTCAAGTAACGGCAAACGTCTGCCAGTCGAAAGCCAACCAAAAGAATAAAGGAGGGTCTGTTGGCCAAAAAGTTAAAGTAAATAAACAAAAAAGAGACATCAAAAAAATTTTCCGAAGTTAAGTTGGCGTGGTATCAAAAAAGGAGCGTATTTTTAATTAAACATTTAATTACCTTCTATTGAACTAAAAAAATCAGTAAAAATATTGCAAAGTTATTCAAAAACAAACGGAAATTTTCCAAATATTTTTTTTAAAACAATTTTTTTATTTATTTTAATAAATTCATGATTTTTTAGTTCAAAAAACATACTCATAAACTTACAAATTTTTATTTTTATAATTCAGTATTTATGGGACTCCTCGTGGAGAAGGAATTTTCAAAGGATCGCATCAATTTTAACTTTTATTTAAACATATGAAATTAATAAAAAAAATTTTAACTTTGATATACATAATAAACAGTAAAAATTTACAATCCATTGTGTCGTTTCTTTGTAAAAAATTCACGAAAAAGTGCTTGATTTTGACCTCCTAATGTAGGCGGTCCCCTTAATGTCGATATATGATACATGTTTGGCACAAACACCTATGCTACTTTTGGCATAATCACCGTTGATGTTGGTATACTGATTTGGAATAAGCGCCGTTTTTTTAATTTTTAATTGTTTGTGTGAGGTAGGCAAATACAGCCACATCAATTTTTTTGTGAAATTTTATAAAGAAAAAATACACGTTTTTAATCGTTAGGCAATCTTTTAAGACGTATATCAAAAGTATTAATTCATATTATACATATGTCACCTGTAAAGTTCACCAGATTGCGTTTATGCCGTTCTGGCTTGACAACGTCGATTTATATCTATATAGTTTATACTTTATTTTTTAAAAGACTGTTTTTTAGGAGGTTTTTTTACTATTTTATTTAGGTGTAATCTTTTTGGTAATTATTATTAGGTAACAGCATCATACAGGTCAAGTTAATATAAACATGTTATAAGATAAGTTACAATACATATATGTATGAATGTCATCGAGAACTGAACTGAAAGAGAACTGGGTAACCCTCTCCTGGAAATATTTTTTTCTGGCCTCGCCTATGGATACGATAACGTTATAGAAACCCTTCGGTGACGCCTAACCGCAAAATAATAAAACTGTATTAGTAATGACGGGCAGCGTCGCTGACTGCCGAAAACGACAGTTCAACGACTTCATCACCTAATACCTCTCCTGTCGTGATGATATGAAGAATCCTCACTGTATTGGAATAGCCTCATTGCATCGCAATCGAATTTTTTCACGGATTTTATACGAAAATCTGTAATACGAACAGTGTTATATATAAAATATGTCACTCCCTTAAATGTTAAAAATACAGATACATCTAGAACTGGTATTGACAGATTTTACCAGTCTATCGTCGTCGTTAAGTTACAAAATGATTCAGAATCCTTTAACTACAGGGTTTGTCCGGAAAGTAATGTCAGTGAGCTTTGAAAAATGGTTTTTATTGGTTCTATGTGTACAAATATTTAGAAACTTTCGAAATACATTCCTCTTGCGTCCACATATCGGTTCCAGCCGGTCTTCCACGCATCAAAAGCCGCACGGTAGTCGTTTTCCGGAATCGCCTTTAAAGCGTCGGTGCAAGCCTTCTGAATGTTTTTCACCGACCCAAAATGCTGTCCTTTCATTGGAGTTTTGAGGCGCGGAAACAGAAAAAAGTCTGGGGGGGGCACATCGGGGCTGTAGGGAGGCTGGGGAACAACGGTGATGCCTGCCTTGACGAGGTAATCGGCCACGAGAAAGTAGGTGTACGAAAGGCGCATTGTCGTGGTGAAGCTTCCAGAATTTTGAGATTTCTGGGCGGACGCGATTCACCCTGCGTTTCAGCTGCTTCAGCACCTCGACGTAAAACTTTCCGGTTACGGTTGTCCCCTGCGGACCGAACTCATGATGGACCAATCCCCGGCAATCAAGAAAGACAATCAGCATTGTCTTGATCTTTGACCTGGACATCCTGGCCTTCTTGGGGCGAGGGGAGTTCGACGTGTGCCATTCCGCACTTTGTTCTTCGTCTCCGGATCGTATTCAAAGACCCAAATTTCGTCCCCGGTAATGACGTCATCAAGGGAAGCGGGGTTGTCTTCGCAGGTGTCCAAAAGTTCTTGGCAGGTTTCGACGCGCCTCGCTTTTTGATCGTCCCTTAGCACTTTTGGCACGAGCTTCGCGCACACCTTCCTCATTCCTAAAGACTCCGACACAATTTCGTGAACAATGGTTTTCGTAATGTCTAATCTTTCAGAAATTAAACGGACACTTAGACGACGGTCAGTGTTCAACAAGTCACGCACACGTTTCACATTGTCGTCGGAACTGGAGGTTGATGGCCGTCCAGCGCGGTTCTCATCATTGACATCTTCCCGACCTTCTGCGAAGGCCTTGTGCCACCGGAAAATTTTCCTATCCGATTGACAATCGACGCCGAAAGCCTTCTTTAACATTGGAATGGTTTCCGCAGCACTCTTCTCCAGTTTCACACAAAACTTGATCGCCATCCGTTGCTCAAGCGAACGATGCATTTTTTTCTTGCACCGGGTCACTGTAACGACTTTCAAAGAACGAGTGATGCGACCGCTCCAACGACCGGTAGCCAACTGACGCTTGTTGGATCTTGTTGCCAGATCCCCCCACCACAATCCCAGCACGTAAAGCGCGGGCTGGCGCGTACAGTCTCGGGAAAAAAATTCACTGACAATACTTTCCGGACACACCCTGTATATCAGATATACATTGACTACATCATAACAAAATATTCATTTTAATAATAGTTTGTCATAACAAAATAAAAATAAAAATAAATAATGAATTAAAACAGAGATTTGAAATTGATCAATCAGATATTGATTGTACCTACTTACACCCAAAAATTCTATAGGTATTCCAAAAAATTCTGTATACAAAAGTATTGAAGTTTTGGATGAACTCTTTGAAATTTAGCTCCTGTTTTGTTTGAGATAACATTGGAATATCATTCCTACAGCCCCGTCAGAAAGAGTAGCTTTAAACAGTTCAGTGGGTGGTGGCTGGTGAAATTTGAAGTTCTCGTGTATTCATGGAGCGTAAAAAATAAAAAAAATCTCCCACCAGACGACCTTGGAAATGACATAAGATAATGGCGAAAAATTTTATCTCATAATCACGGTAAGTATTCTTATATTTGTTTTTTTCCCAAATTTTGAAATCTGTAAAAGTTATAAGTACTTAGTTTATACAGAATGTATGCTTTTCTTTGCATTTCAAATAAATACTTAAACATTTGTACCTGCACAATGTGGGTCTTTTTAAGTAAGTAAATTACTTAACATTATTAAAATAAGTGGGCAATTAAAATGGTGTTGGGTATTAGTACGGAATCCAGGAACAAAACTACAAAGAAAAAAAGTTATGGAAAATAGTATAAAATGGAAATGAACAAATACGAGTATGTGTTTTGCAACACACGCTTTCAACTAACACAATTTATTTAAATAAATACAAATAGGGATTAAACACTAAATATACACAATAATAAACACTAATTTATTTATTTAAAACCTATATTCGAAAGTTTCGCGAAGTTCGCGGCAGAGCCGTTGCAGAGCGGTTGGCCGTTGCGCGATTATTTGGGCATTTTTTTTGGATAGCCCGCGGAGAGCTCGAGACGCTTCCGCAACGCGATGAGGTGTCGCTGAGTCACTTCTTATTTTGCTTCTTGTTTACCGAGGCCGGCGTAGGGTGATTCATTGCCTCGTCACAATAATATAATAATTAATAATAGTACAATAGTTTCTATCATTAAATATTTTTAATAGTGATAGGAAATTTTAAAAAAAAATCATTACATTAAAGCATATGGAAGTTAATAAATATAAAGGAAATTAATCTTATAAAACAATATAATCTTAACAAAAGTTTAATTAATAATTAAAATGATTATAAAGGAAACTGTATTCTGCAAAAAAAATATTATGTTCCTACCATTTAATTTAGCGTTCCTAACATCTAGTTTTTTTTTCATTTTTTTTTTATTCGAATAAAATTACAATTTAGTATTGTCTCTTTCAAAATATGTAACGTCCTTGGGAAGCTGCACAGCGCTGGAGACGGTTCTTCCATTCATCATAGCAGTGCTGGAACTCATATAATAAGCAAGGAATAACCTTCAACTCGTCGGTTACAGGGTTACAGCCGTTTGAATGTTTTCTATGGTCCCAAAATGAAGTCCCTTGTGGTGATTTTGATGTTTCAATCTCAGGAGAATAATTAGGCTGAGGAGCCACATGATTGTTTTTTACTGGCTAAAAACTCGTGTACTGATATGGCTATGTAACAAAGCGCATTGTCGTCGTAATGCAACATCCAGTTGTTCTTGATGTTTGGTCTCACACGCATGACCCTTTTTCGAAGTTTTTCAAGAACATCTCTGTAAAAGTGTTGATTTATTGTTTGTCCTGGAGGCACAAACTCTTTGTGGACAATTCCTTGGCTATCAAAAAAGCAAATCAGCATGCATTTGATCTTCGATTTGCTCAGGCCTTGCTTTTTTTTGGGGTCTTGGAGAACTTGAAGCGTGCCATGCCATCCATGCTTTGGCGCTTGGTTTCCGGGTCGTACTCAAACACCTACCCTTTCCCCTTTTTTTCCCCCCTCCCCCCTTTCCCCCCTTTTTTCCCCCCCCCTTTTTTTTTCCCCCCCTTTTTTCCCCCCCCCCCTCCCCCCCCCTCTCCCTTCCCCTTTTTTTTTTTCCCCCCCCCCCCCCTCCCCTTTTTCCCACCTACCCCCCTTTTTTTTTTTTCCCCCTTTTTTCTTCCCCCCCCCCCCCCCCCCCCCCCCCCCCCCCCCCCTTTTTTCCCCCCCCCTTTTTTCCCCCTTTTTCCCCCCCCCCCCCCCCCCCCTTCCCCCCCCCCCCCCCCCCCCCCCCCCCCCCCCCCTCCCCCCCCCCCCCCCCCCCCCCCCCCCCCCCTTTTTTTTCCTTCCCCCCCCCCTTTTTTTTTCCCCCCCCCTCCC